>PVLD010008674.1:6705-64342 GCA_004027595.1 Dinomys branickii
AAAAAAAAAAAAAAAAAAAAAAAAAAAAAAAAAAAAAAAAAAAAAAGAATAAAAACTCCGATCACACAGGAATTATCACAAAGAATCAACAACTGAGATCTCATCTTATTAAAAGGTTTTGCACAGCAGGAGAAACCACCAACTATGTGAATAGCCAACCCACAATGTGGGAAAAAATGTTTTCCAGCTGTTCCTCAGACAAAGGATTACTATTAAGAACAAATAAAGGACTCAAAAAAATCAGACCCTCCAACGTTAAAGCCACAATCCAAAAATGGGCATCTTCTCAGATGAAAAAGTACAAACAGCAAATAAATATATGAAAAAAATGTGCAACATCACTGGTCACTTGAGAGATGCGAATTAAAACAACAGAGATTCTACCTCACCCAGAAAGAATGGCTATCATCAAGTAATCAAGCAATAACAAATGTGGTGGGGCTGTAGGGGGAAAGGAACCCTTCTCCATGTTGATGGGCATGTAGACTGGTACAACCACTGTGGAAGGAGCTGGGGATATAGATCAGTGGCATAAGCACCTGCCTAGCAAGTGCAGGGTCCTGAGTTCAATCCCCAGTGCCGCCAAAAAAAAAAAAAAAAAAACCACTGTGGAAATCAGTGTGGTGATTCCTCAAAAAACTAGGATTGGAGGTCCCATTTGACCAGCTATTCCCCTGCTGGATGTCTTCCCAGAAGAGTCAAAAGCACCACACCCCACAATATAAGCATGCCCATGTTTACAATAGCGAAATCTTGGAAATAGCCCAAATGCCCATTGACTGGTGAATGGATAAAAAAAGATGTGGTTTTTAAAAAAACAACACAATGGAGCACTACTCTGCCATAAAGAAGGATAAGCTTGAGACACTACTAGGTAAGTGGATACACCTTGAGACCATAATCTTAAGTGAAATAAATCAGACACAATTTTAAATTCTCTACGATGAATGTGACCATTACGTACATCTAAAATGTACCCATCAAATCTAATTGAAGAAAAAGTGCTGGGGCTGGCTGCAGTGGCCCATGCCTGCAATCCCAGAACTTGGGAGGCTACGGCTGGGGGGTCACTGCCAGTCTGAGGACAGCCTGGACTACAGAGCGACATCTTGTCACACACACACACACACACACACACAAAACAACCAGAACCAAAATAAATAAATAAATAAAAATTTAAAAGATGGTAATAGAGCTCACTGCAAAGGACCTGAATTCAGTCCCCAGTACTGAAAAACAAAAACAAAAACAAAAACTGCTGATCAAATTGCAATCTAAATAAAAGAAGATATATACTATGTTCATGGACTGGGACATTGTTAAGAGAGCAATTCTCTCCAAATGTTATCTGCATATTTAATGTTGTTCCTGTACAATTTAAGTAAAGTGAAGCATGGTGGAATATGCTTGGAATTCCAGGTATACATGCCTGTAATTCCAGGTACTTGACACAAGAGTATTTCAAGTCTGAGGCCAGCCTAGCCAGTTCAGGGAGACCTTGTATCAAAGTAAAAAATAAAAAGTTCTAGGGATGTAACCCAATGCAAAGTGTATCAATCTGTAATTTAATCAACCAATCAATCCATATAGATAAGTTCTATTTTTGTTTATTTTTTAATAAACTGATAAACATTTTCTCCTGTTCTACTTACCCAGGAGGGCAGGTAGGTAGTTTTAGAGATCTGACTGATACATCCTTGTTTTCCAAAAGTCTCTTATAAACACCCTCCAGGACAGCTTCACCTGTTCTCAAACTGACCTGCAGAGTTTTGCAGTGAGTGAGGAGTATTTCAGGGTTCCCGTTCTCAGGTTTGTCAAATACCCTCTTTTTTGGTTGGTGCATATTAGTAGTGCAGGATAATGAGATTCATTACAAATGCACATCAGTACCTGCATAGAACATATCCTGACCGTTTTCACCTCCAGTACCCTCTCTTCTTTTCCTTCCCCCTTCCCCAGCTCCTTTCCCCATCTACAAAAGTCCACCTTCGAGTTTCCTGTCCTATGTCCCCATTGTTTTTATTTTTAGAAAGCTTGAAATTTTCAACTTTCAGAGGCTGCCTTATTTCGCTCAACACAATGACCTCAAGTTCCGCCCATTTTCCTGCAAATGACACGATTGTGCTCTTCTCTGTGGTAACGCTCCAGTGTATATATGGACTACAATTTCTTGATCCATTCATCTGCTGATGGGCATCTAGGCTATTTCCGTGGCTCAGCTATTATGAATCGCACAGCTATAAATGTGGGCATATTGTGTCACTAGAGTAGGCCGCCCTTAATTATTTTGTATATGTACTAAGGCGTGGTATAACTGGACTAAATACTGTATCTCTTTTTAGCCTTTTCGGGAATCGGCATATTGGTTTCCACAGTGGTTGCACTAGCATATACTTGCGCCAGTGGTGTAGCGTCCTTTTCCCTGCACTCACACCAGCACTCACTGTTTTCTGTATACTTGGTGACAGCCATTCTGACTGGGACGTGGTGGAATCTCAATGTAGCTTTCATTTGCATTTCCCTTATAGCTAAAGATATTGCACATTCTTTTGTATACTTATCGCCATTGCCTTTTGTACCTCTTCTTTTGAGAATTCTCTATTCAATTCACTCGGCCATTCACTGACTGGGCTTTTACTTATTGTCTTTTTGAGACAGGGTCTTCCTCTGCCTCCCTCGTGCTGGGATTACAGGTGTGAGCCACCACACTTGGCAAAACCTCACAGTCTGTTTGTTTTTGTCTGTTGAGAAAGGGTCTCGCTTTGCAGTTCAGGCTGGCCTTGAGCTCACTTTGTAGCCCAGGCTGGTCTTGAACTCACAACAATCCTCCTGCCTCAGCCTCCCGAGTGCTGGGATTACAGGTGTGCACCACCACGCCCAGCCCGTCTTTGTTTTTGATGTTACGTTTATCTGATTTTTAAACTATTTCTTATTTTCATAAAGTAGGGCCTCAGTATTTAGTCCACGGTGGACTTGAACTCACTACATAACCCAGGCTGGCCTCAAACTCAGTGATGCTCCTGCCTCAGCTTTCTGAGTGCTGAATTATAGGTCTGGATCACCATGTCCAGTGAGGTTTTGTTTTTTAAAAATATATTCTAGATATTAGAGAAGAGTAGCCAGCAAAGATTTCCTGCCATTCTGCAGGCTGTCTCCTCCATGTTGTTTCCTTTGCTGTGCAGAGACTTTCTAATTGGAAATAGTTCCACTTGTTGCTTCTTGATATTATCTCCTGCGCTACTGAGACCTTATTCAGGCAGGAAGTCTCTGCTTGTGCGTTTTCCTGTGTTCCGCATGTTTTCTTCCACAGGTTTCAAGGGTTAAATCTAGGTTTTTGATCCACTTTTGGTCTGATTTTAGTACAGGGTGAGAGACAAGGATCTAGTGTCAGTCTCCTGCCTGTGGACAACCGGTGTCCCCTGCACCATTTATCAGAGACTGTCTTCTCTACAGCATGCTTTTGGGCCCTTTGTGAAAAATCATGTGGCCGTAAGTGCATGGGTTTGTCTGTCCTCTGACCTCTTCCACTGGCCTGTGCATCCGTTTCTGTGCCAGAACCACGTCATTACTGCGGCTCTGTGGTGTGACGTGAAATCTGGTTTTGTGCTGCCTCTGGCACTGCTCTTTTTGCTCAGGATTGCTTTGGCTATTCTGGGTCCTGAGCTTCCATTTGAATTTTAGGGTTATTCTTTCTAGTTCCTTAAAAAATGTAGCTATTTTGATGGAGATTGCATTCAGTTTATAGATTGCCAAAGGTAAAGTGGCCATTTGAACAATATTAGTTCTGCCAATACATGAAAAAGGAAGTCTTTCCCCTTTCCAAGGTCTTCTCTATCTCCTTAGCATTCTACAGTTTCAAAGGAGGGAGAACCAGGAATTGAACTCAGGACCTTGTGCTTGCCAGGCAGGCATTGTGCCACTGAGCTATATCCCCTGCCCCTCCACAATTTTCATGACAGAGGTCTTTTACCTTCTTGGTTAGGCTTATTCCTAGCTATTTTATTTCTTGAAGCTACTTTGAATGCAATTATTTTCTGACTTCTTTCTTGGTGGGTTTATTATTGGCGTATAGGAAAGTTACTGATTTTTGTGATTTTATATCTTCCCCTGTTGATTTTCTCTGCTTCTTCTTACACAGACGCTGATACTGCCCGAGACTGATGACTACTGACATTGATCCTACCCACTTGTACTAGGGTTAAAAAGCACACTTTGTCATCATTTTATTATACATGTTTTAAATTAGTCGATTTTTTGGTGGGGTACTGGGAATCAAACTCAGGACCCTGTGCTTGCCAGGCAGGGGCACTGTGCCACTGAGCTATATCCCTGGCTTGTCTTTGATTTTGTTATCTAGTTGCTCTATAGGTTTTCACTTGATCTACCATCTACTTAGAATCCTGCCAATAGCAGGGGTTTTTTGGTCTTTTTTGAGACAGGGTCTCGCTATGCAGATCAGGCTGGCCTTGAGCTCACTTTGTAGTGCAGGCTGGTCTCAAACTTGCAACAACTGTCTTGCCTCAGCTCCTCCCAAGTGCTGGGATTACAGGCAGGTGCCACCACACCCAGTTCTTGTTTCTGAGGCAGGGTCTCATTACGTAGTGCAGCCTGGGCTTGAACTCACTTAAGTAGTGGAGGCTGGCCTCGAACTCATGATGATCCTCCTGCCATAGCCTCCAGAGTACTGGGATTATAGGTGTGCATCACCGGCACTGTTTGTTTTTAGAAACAAGGACATCTATGAAATCCAGGCTGATCTTTTTTTTCTTTTTGAGACAGGGTCTCACTGTGCAGTTCAGGCTCGCCTTGAGCTCACTTTGTAGCCCAGGCTGGTCTTGAACTCTTGGAGATCCTCCTGCCTCAGCCTCTCGAGTGCTGGGGTTACAGGTGTGTCACTGTGCTCAGCTTTCGACTACATCTTAAAGGGGCCACTGCATTGCTACTAGCCAACCTACTTCTTCATATCTCAAGTCTCCAGTTAAGATTCTCTCAACAATGAGTTATACACCCAAGGCCTACAGTGCGGCTGAGTGATACAGTGCTTGCCTAGTATGAAGCTCTGGATTCAACCTGCAGTTCCAAAAAACCAAACCAAACCACAAGTCATGTGCCCATTGCTATACCTACTTCACGATAGCTTAAACCCCTCCATGTAAAATAACATAATGCAGATTCCATGTTGATGGATCAACTACTCTGTAAATCCTTGGCAAGTAGAACTAGCTGCAACCCGATGAACAGAAAAGGTATCTATACAGATGGCCTTGGTCCTCTGTGCCTGTGGGTTCTCCATCCTTAGACACAACCAATCTCAAATCAACAAAACTTTACCATTATTCCCTAACCTTTCTTGTCATTATGCCCTAAAGGATTTACAGTATATACAGGTGGATGTATGGTTTCTTTGGGGGGAGCAATAGTTTATTGAACCCAGGGACTTCACACTAAGCTATATCCCTAGCTCTTTGGAGAAGTCTCATTAAATTGCTAAATTGTCTGGGTTGGGCTCAAACTTAAGATCCTCAAGATTCTAGTGCCTCAGCTTCCTAGAGTGCTGGAATTACATGTGTGTACTACCAGGCCTGGCTATGTGTAGGTCCCCTCCCCACTGGAGATGGTCTTATTATACAGTGCAGGCTGGCCTTGAGCTCACTGTGTATCCTGCCTCAAACTTGTGGCGATTCTCCTGATTCAGCCTCCCAAGTGCTGGAATTACATATGTAAAGGTTTTATGCACCTTCCTCTCCCACCTCCATTACTGGGAACTGAACCTAGGGTCTCCAGCATACTACATAAGTGCTCCAGCACTGAGCCACATCCCCTTCCCTCTGTCATTTCATATAAAGAACTTGAGAATCCATAGATTTTGGTATTGGCAGTGAATCCTGGAACCAATCTCTCATGGTTACTGGGGAATGACTATAATAAAAACAATGTCAATTCTACCCGAGAGGTGAGATTTCAAACCGGGGCATGTGATGGCGCACACCTGCAATCTCAGCTATTAGGAAGGCTGGGACAAGAGATTGGCCACAAGTTTGAGGCCAATCTGGGCTACACAGCAAGTTTAAGGTCAGCTTGGAGTTCATAGTGAGACCTTATCCACAGCAACAACAAAAAAACTGAAAATGGAGGGGAGTTTATAGCTCAGTGCTCCCTGGGTTCACTCACCGAGTACTACAAAAAGAAAAAGAGTAGGGAAGTCCTATGTCATCAACTTGATACACGGCTGCTTCTTGAGTGGCAGCACGTCAGGGCTTCACACTGGTGAGTGGGGCTCATGCACTGCCTCTCCCACCAGCTTGTCCACTCACTGAACCCACTGTGCACAACTGGGGTGGCTGGTGCCAGCAGCCGAGTCACTCCATCTGCTTATCTGGAGCCCCTCTGTGGCAGGTGTTCTCTGGTGGGCACTGCACACCTCATCCGCAGGACTCTTTGCTCCAGATCTTCCCTCTTTCTTTTCAAAGCATTGACCAAACAACAGAGGCATTTGCCACTGCCAGTGAGAATGTGCATTCCTTCCTCCCAGGGCTCCTCATCCACACAAACTGAATGGCCAGCTCTACGGCTCAAACCTGTGTCCCGGGGGAGATCTCCTCTATGCGCTGTTTCAGGGCCACTCCCGAGGGGGTGGCCCTGCAATGGTATTCTATTTTTACCCTCACCCGTGTCAACCCATCTGCAAGTGAAGTTCAGGCTTCCTGCCCTGCCAGCTGGCATCAGGAATACCTCAGAGCGCAATGGAGGGAGCTGAGCACGAGAAGCCAGTGTGACACTGGTGACTGGCGTGGGACTTGGGACCACTTGCTTCAAAGTTTGCTGGTGTCCTCTGACCCATTTATGCCTCATCCTAAAGATGCCACTTCACCTTACAGTATGTTTTTGGCTAGCCCTGCCACTCCTAACCAATGAGGGTCTAATAGATCCCCATCTTAGGGTGGGCAGTTCTGGCTACTTGATGTCTCTACCAACGCCTAGTGGTGCCCAAGAGCTGCTTTTTGAATGGTATGCACTTCTCGGGGCAGACCGCACTGCATCTGCTCAGAACCTTTGGAGCCTACGTTGTGATTCTCATGTTAGAGCTCACAAGCGCGCACACAGCACCGTATCCTACAGATATTCCAGGCCCATAGGGTCTGCTGGGTCACATGACCACGGAGCCCTTTTCTCCTTTGGGCCCCTCTCATACCTGACCAGTGTTCATTGTTGTCTGGCAAGTGGATCAGTACTGTATTCCCAAGTGTGAGATGTATTGCTCCAGAACTCTAAGAGCATTAGCCCCGTACCTCTTAGTGGTAGGAGGCATGAAATGCGGTAATCCACCCTTTACTTTTCAGAGGATAGCTAGACCACTGGACCTCTCAAAAAAAAAATTTTTTTTTCAAAATTCTGTCAATGTAGCAAATGTCTTGAACTTTTTTTTTTAAAGACAAGGTCTCATTATGTAACTATGCCATGATCTAAACGGTTTTTGTAGGAGCTAAACTTGTTCTGTGACAGGGGTCATCTCTCCTATATTCTTTGAGATGGCCTGAATCTTCCCCCATTCCCTAGGGCACAGTATTGGTTTTTTATTTATTATCTCGGTGAAGGGCAGCATCAGACTTCCAACTGGCCTTCATCACTTGACTCATGAATCAGGAAACCAACGTGGGTTTTCTGGAACCTCACAGGATATCCAGTCCAATCATCTGTCAGGGTACCGAGCAATGATAACTGTGTGGTAGCTGGGAAGCTGGGGCAGGAGGATCTCTGAGTTCAATGCCAGCCTGGGGCTATAAAAGTGAGTTCAAGGCCAGCCTGCACTACATAGTGAGATTGTTTCAAAAAGACCAAAAAAGCCAGGCATAGTGGTGTACACCTGTAATCCCAGCACTCCAGAGGCTGAGGCAGGAGGATCATGCGAGTGTGAGACCAGCCTGAGCTACAAAGTGAGCTCAAGGCCAGCCTGAACTGCATAGTGAGACTCTAATGAACTGTGAACCAGACCCGAGCAGGGCTATGATTGCTACCGAATTCCTACTCTAACAAGGGGCCATGGTGTAACTTTGTATTGCCACCTATTAATGAAGAAAAAAGTGAATTCAGATCCTTTCTCTAAAAACTTCAAAAGTTATTCAGTGATGGTCACCTATGTAAAAGACTGCTTCTGGCATTTTTACCTTAGCGTGGGCCGTCATTTCCCGAGCTCCCCAGAACCAAGCTATTGTCAGCCAATGGACACAATACACTAAGCAACTCCCATCTTAGAAAGTGCTCACTAGGGCCTCCTGCCACCGATCATCTTAAATTTGGCTTCCTGGAAGACTTAAAGATGAAGACATATACCAGCAAGGTTTACCAAGCCAGGGTCGCTGGCACTTGGGAGATATGCAGGTAAGGAAGGCTGGGCTAGGCACAGGCAGAGACCTGCACACACTGAAGATGTCAACTCCCGAGTCTGAACAGCTCTCCAGAGCTGTCCTAAATGGAGGCTGAGTCCAGGCTTTTTTTTTTTCTCCAGTACCGGGGATCAAACTCAGAACCTTGGGCCTGCCAGGCAGGTGCGTATGCCACTGAGCTATGTACCCTTGCATCAAACAGTCATTGGGCGCGGACCCCTAAGGGGGCATGTGCCCTGGTGAGGAGCTTCCTGTGATGGAGGACACTGCCCTACTGTGCGGCAGCTGTGTGGAATCACAGCTGATGCTCCTAGTAGCTGGGGAGTGGGGAATTTGTTGGATTGATATGTTAGAGCCAGCGAAGAAGCATTACTGCAGAGGAGGCAGGTCTGTGCTAGAGCCCACAGGGTCACAGAAATCATGGTCCCAGATTTCAGGAACATCATAAACTGTACATTTAAAAAATGGGTACATTACCTGCGTCCACCTATTAGATCAGAAGCCCTAGGAAGGCAGAGACTGTGTTTTGGACATCACTGTTGCCCATTATCTAGAAGCTGACTCTCGGTTGAGAATCTTACTGGAGATCTGAGATATGAAGAAATAGGATCTGGGTATGTGTTATGCAGAGTGCCCCTCATTCAGAGCGGGGTATGTGTCTGGTGTCATCTGAAGCCACGGCACCAGACACACAGATACAGCACTCTCCAATCAAGGCAAGGCTGCACAAAAGTACAAGCATTCGATGTGTGGTGTGGTAGATTAACAACTGCAGATCAGCTTATAACACTCAGCTGAATTGAACCAGTGTGGTGTTGGGTGTGGGGGGCCCACCTGAGGATTGTTGCCAGCTGCATAAGAGGCAGACCTGGAGGCGAAGAAGTTGAGGAGTTATTAGGAGGCTGTTGGTTCTCCTGGAGAAGCTTGTCATGCTGGCTTTCCTGATATGAACTCGGCTGTTCTCATGGTCGAAAGAGCTTGGGACCTTGTTGCTGAGAATGGCTACAGTTCACTTTGGCGGAGCTGTGGTCCTTACTTTGAGCATTGCTTCCTGGCTCCAGAGGGGAAGACAGTGCACTGCTCAGTCTCCTGGAGAAGCTTGTTGTGCTGGCTTTCCTGATATGAACTCAGCTGTTATCATCGGAGCAGCTCGGGACCTCACTGTTGTTGAGGATGGCTGTGGTACTTTTTAGGAGTTCTGGTTTTTACTTTGAGCGTCGCTTCCTGGTTCCAGTGCAGATCTCTCATCCTGCTTGCACAGACTTTCTAGCTTTTACCACTGACCTTTGGGCCTTCCTAGTGCAGATCTATGAAACAGGCCTGCGTGCAACACTGTCATGAGCTCTTGCCTCCACTTGGACTCACTGGGGTCATTGTTATGGGCTCTAGGTCTTCAGCTGGAGTTATGCAGAACATTGCTGTGGGATCTAAGTTCTTAGCTGGATTCTTTTAGTCTTTAGTGTGTGAACAGATTTCCTGCACTGTCTTTGTATATGACTCTTTGAGTGACCAGTATAATTCTATAAATTATATGTCCTGTACTGTTTCACTTGCAAACCGTATCCTAACCACATGTTGCTTTCATTCCAACAGTCTGTAGACTTCAGCCCAGTCTCTCTGGATGCCTACTGAGTTCTTCAGTTATCCACATCGTCTGGGGAAAGGCTTCGTGTTCCAGATGAGAGGCACTGTGGAATACCAGCTGAAGCATCAGAAGACGGATTTGGGCCAGACATGGTGCTGCTCACCTGTAATCTCAGCACCCTGGAAGCTGAAGCAGGATTGCCATGTGTTCAAGGTAAGCCTGGGCTACACAGTGAGTTTAAGGCCAGCCTGAACTACATAGCAGGACTCTGTCTCCAAAAAAAAAAAGAAGACATGGATTTGAATTCACTCATCTGCTAACTATGTGATCTTAGGGAACTCTAAGGCTCAATAGCCTCAGCTGTGAGTGTGGGCAATGCTACTTCATAGAGTTGTCTTTAGGACCAAGAGAACTAATGTACACAAAGCAGGGCTCTTCCCACATCAGGTTACTCCTGCGCAGAGTGGGGATGAAGGACAGAAGAAACAGGGACAAACTCCAGGCTGTGCCTTGAGCATGCATTCTTCCCACAGACAGGCTCCCCACGTTCCGGCCTCCCCACGTGAACAGAAAGCTATGCTCTGCCCCTCACACGTGCACAGGTATTAGTTGCTACTCAGGAGCTAAGCTAATTGGTTTTAAAGTCTCTTCCTTATCTTGCCCCTAGCAGTCAGTGGCTGTGTGCCTCTGCGGACAGCAGGAGCAGTGATTAGCAACAGGGTGTCCCCACCATGGCTTACGCTGAGCCCCTGGCTGGAATCAGGGCCCACCTCCGGATCCGCAGCCTCCTGGTCCGACAGTGCCTGGCAGAATTTCTGGGTGTATTTGTGCTCCTGGTAGGCAAGCTAATGGGGTAGAGGGGAGGAAGTGGGCCAAAATTTCTGGCTTTTCCTACTATCCTTTTCTCTGTTTCCTGGCATCCTTCCTTTCAACTCTCAAATTTTTCCTTTTCCTTCTTGCTCATTTCTCCTCCTCTCTCTCCTACTTTCTGATTCTTGCCCTTCCTCGTCTTGCACATTCTCCCTTCTTTCTTCCTCTTCTTCCTTTCCCCTTTCTTTTTCCCTTTCCTTGTTCTGCCCTTCTCCTTTCCTGCCGTCCCCTCAGGTCTGTTCTCTCCAGATCCTTCCCGAACCTTTTCTCTCTGGCTGGTTTCCTGGGCTCGCCGTTGCTCATCTCCCCTCTCCCCACCAGCTCCTCACCCAGGGGGCTGCAGCCCAGGCTGTCACCAGTGGAGAAACCAAAGGGAACTTCCTCACTATGTTTCTGGCTGGCTCTTTCTCCGTAACCGTGGCCATCTACGTGGCCGGCAACGTCTCAGGTGATGAGTGTCTGGGCATCAGAGGGTGGGATGTGCAGGGGAGTGTGGGGATCTGGTGACGGAGAAAAGGCAGAACCTTTGGTGACTCATGGACTTTATCTTCTTGAGCTTGACCAGTGCCCTGGACTGAGATATGCCTTTGGCGTCACCTAGCCCTTGCCCTTCCTGTATTTCTCCCCCTCATCACACCCTTGGGTCACGTAGGTAAAAAATCTATGGCAGGGCACTGAGGTTAAGCACGGGCTGAAGCTCAGGGCTCATCTCTGCTTCAAGCCCACCTGACTGTCCCTCAACAGGCTCTGCATCAGTGTGCTTGGCTGGAGACCTGAGACACAGCGTACTGGGACAGAAAGAACAGCCAGACTTAGGTTCAAATGTGGGCTTTGCTGTGTCACCTAGATAGGCCACTTGCACTCTTGGGGCCTAAATTCCTTCACCGGTGTCATAGCAACCACGCTGTCTTAAAGAGTTGTGGGGAGGAGCAGTGATGTTGCGTGGTGACAGTGTCTGGCAGCAACACTCAATGGAGCTGGTTTTCTTTCCTTGACCCTCAAAGGAGCCCACCTGAACCCAGCTTTCTCGCTGGCCATGTGCCTCCTGGGACGATTCCCCTGGGCCAAGTTCCCCATTTACTGCTTGGTGCAGCTGCTGGCTGCTTTCTCTGCCTCAGGAGCCACCTATATTCTTTACTATGGTAACACGGGACAGAGGTGGGGCACTGTGTGTGGGGAAGCGTGCCTGGGAGTGGCTCTGGGTGAGCAAACTTAGAAACCCTGTATGTTCCCCTCTCAAAGACGCCTTACAGAACTACACAGGCGGGAACCTGACAGTGACTGGCCCCAAGGAGACAGCCTCCATCTTTGCCACCTATCCCGCTCCCTATTTGTCCCTGAACAATGGCTTTCTGGATCAGGTAGGTGTGACAGGGAGACCTGGGAAGTCTCAGCTTTTGCTGTGTCCCTTGGGACTGGAGTCCCAAGGTCACCACCTGCAGTGTGTACGGTGCGGTGCGGGGCTCCACCTTGCTCCCCTGAGCCCAGCTGCCAGATGACAGGAGTGGTGGTGTGGAGTGGCTGAAAGAGGGGGGCAGATGGTACCCTCAGCAGCTGATGGGGTCCCCTCTGCCTCTGTCAAACCCAGGTCATAGGCACTGCGATGCTGATTGTGGGGCTCCTGGCCATCCTGGACAGACGCAATAAGGGTGTGCCTGCCGGTCTGGAGCCTGTGGTGGTGGGGCTGCTGATCATGGTCATTGGATTCTCCATGGGCGTCAACTGTGGGTTTCCACTCAACCCTGCCCGGGACCTGGGACCACGGCTCTTCACCTACCTGGCTGGCTGGGGCCCTGAAGTCTTTAGGTGGGAGATGGCTTTCCCCACTGTGCACCACCATTCACCTCCCTCTGCCAGTGGCTGCCTGTGGCTCTTTCCCTGGGTACTCACTCTCTCCTGATACAGTTCTCTAGGCCTCTTAGCATTCCTTTGCCAAGGCCCACGTTCTCCTTTTCTCTTGTCTCTCCTCCCAGTCGCAACAGATACTTAGAGTCAGAAATGTGCTCTTGGGTGCATGTTACTATTTCTTTGGGCATTAGCAATCTCATCAGCAATATGCCTATACTCAGATAATTCCCTAAGGCTAGCGGCTGGGCTGGTCACTCCTGGAGTCCTTCCTAAATGCCATGCACTGGGGTGAAGACACCCTCCTCTGGGTGCCTACCGCTCCACTCCAGGATCTAATTCGAGAGCTCCCTTGTTGCTGTCCGCAGCCCTTGGAGAGGGGGAGGCTAAGCGAGCCATCCCCACCCCTCCCCTTTGTCCTTCTCCTGCAGCGCTGGCAACGGTTGGTGGTGGGTGCCGGTGGTGGCCCCTATGGTGGGGGCCACTCTTGGCTCCACCATATACCAAGGGCTTGTGGGTCTGCATCACCCTGAAGACCCAGAGCCAGTTCAGGATCTGGACTCCACTCAGCGCAAAGCCTCAGACTTGGCAAAACCTGTCTCACCTTCGATGCTGGAGTGTAAGCTGTGACTGTGACAGCGCCCACCTCATGCATGAATTTGAGAACCGCGACCAGCCTGCTTGCAAGACAGATATTCTTGACGCGTATGCAGACCCTGTTTACTCCGCAGGCACCCCTTCCTCCTAAACTTGGAAGGATGCCTGGGCCGGGAAAACGGAGCAGGAGGAGGTCGGGGGCCTCGGGTCCTGCTCCCCTTTTCCCTCACAGCCTTTTCTCCACTTTGGGGCCTCTAAGAAAGTAGTTGCTCACAGTGGCCGCAAGGGGGTGCACGCCCTGAATATCGGCTCCGGAAGGCTGCGAGGATTGCGGGGAGCTGGTGCCGCCTTCCACAGGGTGGGGGCCGTGACCCTGGAAACCCCAAAGCTCAGACCCACAGCCCGGCTCCAGTCCCCTGCTCCAGTTGTAGCAGCACCTCGCGCCTTACCCTCCAGGGATGCCGCCCCCGCGACCCTCGCGGCGGGAAAGGAGGTTCCACCCGGGGGCGCAGCAGGGCGGCGTGGGCCTGCGGATCTGAGAGCCAGGCGGAGTAGCTGAGGCACAGCTCAGTACAGTACCTAGCCAATCCCGGGCGATGTCGTCCCAGCAGAGGGTACAATGGCACGAGAGGAGCCAGGTTTTGGAGAGAAGGCGAAGGCACAGGGGGCGCACAGCTCCAAGGGGGCTGAGGGGAAACCGACGCGGAGCGAAGTTCTCGTAGCTCCACTTCTCTGTCCTCACGCCCCTCCTGCAGACGATGCTCTTTTTGCAAAGAGGGCGGCAGCGTTCTCCGTCCCCTTTCTGACAAATTTCAATAAAACCCGGGCTACCTTGCCAAGCCGGTGTTTGTCTCCAGGCGCCCGCTGGCCGCCGAAGTGGAGGTGGGAGCCGTGCGGCCGAGAGACCCTGCCCGGCACAAAGATGGCGGCGCCTGCCTCCTGCCCGCACTCCCCTCCCCCTCCCCAAAACCCCCACCCGCCCCCCGCCCTGCACCGCCGCCGCCGTCACTTCCGCCCCGCCGCTGCCGAACCTGACACAAAGTAGCGGCCCGAGGCCCGGGGGAGAGCGGGGGCCACAGCTGGGGGGCGGGAGCCCGCGGGGAGCCGAGCAAGCGCCCCCCGCCCCAGCCCCCGGCATGGGCCGGACAGGGCGGCCGGGCCGGGCGCCGAGCGCGGAGCGCTGAGGTGAGGCGGGCACGGGAGACGTGCGCGGAGATGCGGAGACGCAGAGACCCTGCCAGGCAACGGCGGCCCAGGGGCGCTGCGGGCGCGAGGAGCAGGGAGCGGGCGGTGCGCGGGAGGACCAAGAGGGCGCGGAGAGTTGGGGTTGGCGCTGGAGGAACCGGGTCCGAGCCTTTTAGGCCGGGGGAAGGGACTTCAGGCCGGTGGGCTTTGTCTTTGGAAGGTGGAGGTCAGCGCCGCCAGGGTTGTGAGCGCGGGGGGGGGGGGGGGGGGGGGGGGGGGGGGGGGGGGGGGGGGGGGTTAGAGCGGTGCAGGGAGCCCTGGGTCCCGTTCTCGCCCCGGGAAGAGGGCTCCGGGCCGCGGTGACAGCAGGTGACCTGCGGGCCTTGGGTCTTCCTGACCTGCCAGCCTTCTCTGAAAGAAAGTGTTGGTTGGAGAGGAGCAGGGCAGACGAGACGAGGAGCCGTTTTCCTCCATAAGCATCGCCTCCTTCCCAGGGCTCGCTGCTTTTATCCCAGACGTGGCTGCAGAGGGGGCTGGGGCTGGCTGACAGGGCAGGGCGACGTGGCTGATGGGCCAGCCCGGTTCAGAGAGCCCAGGCCGCGTGAGGCTGGGCAGGAGTAAGTGTGGGGGTCCCTGTTGCCGGTGCCTCTCTCCCTCGTCCTTCCCATTCCTGTCCCCACCCCAGGGGATGGGATCTGGTGCCACGCCGGTTTTAATCTCCCCACTGTCTTGGATGTAAAACAACTTTCTTGGTCCGGTTCCAGACTGCTTCCTCCCCATGACTGTCCAGCACCTCTCTTAATTCTTGCTTAGGATACAGACCCGGACCCTTGAGCTGGCGGTGTTTCTGGATCACTTCCCGGTGTGGGGTTGGCCAGCGAACCTTCGATGCCCACCCTACATCCTCTCCTTTAGCCTCTGCCTCCCCACCCCACCCTTTTGTGACTCATACTCTAGACTGGGTGGAGACCCTGGCTGGGGGCCCTGGAGGAGGACTTGGCATCTCTAAAATGTGGATGAAATTTTTTTGTCCTGAGCCAGGCACCCTTGCCTGCCACGTCTGGGGAGGGTCAAAGAGAAAGAAGGCTTCTGGTTCTCAACGTTGCCGGGTCCGGGGTCAGGGAGGGAGTCTGCGGGTGAAGGGAGAAGGGGTGTGGGAGACAGGGCCATGGGCAGAGTCTGCAATTATAGAGTCTAGGAAGACAGGCAATTAGTATCCCTTGGAGCTGACAGGTTGGTGGGGTGTGCCCAGTAGGCTAGAGGTGGGGGGACCGTGGAGGAGGTGGGAGGCATTCTACTCTTTCCTTTGGGCCCGGCTGAAAATAGCATTGAGGTTCTGTGATCACTTCCTCCTCCTCCTCCTCTCTTTTCCCCCTGTTGTACTGGGGATTGAACCCAAGGCCTCACACGTTTGGCGGGCTCTTTACCATTCAGCTACATCTCCAGCCCTTTTTAAATTTTAAGACAGGGTCTTGGTAGTTGCCCAAGTTGGCCTTGAACCTAGTGATCCTCCTGCTTCAGCATCCCGGGTAGCTGAGATGATGCCACCACTCCCAGCTGAGGCTTTCTGCCTTCATGGAGAAAGAAAGGATGTGGGAAGATGGAAAGATGACTGATGTTGAGTTTGAACCCAGTGTTGCACTGACTGGATTAGGCTTAGGGTGCAAGAGAGAAGGGGGGCCTCTTCTGACATAGTTTGGAAGACCCTTCTGAGAGCCCACAAGGAAAGCTGGCCCCGATTGGGAGGAAGTGGTTTGGGGACTGTCTGAGCAGGAAGTGAAGGCCAGAGCTCTAATGCGAGCTCCTCTGTGGAGGAGGTGATAGTGGGAACCCGGAGAGTAGGGGTGGGGATGGGGGACTCATGAGCATTTCTAGAAGGGTGGAGCCTGCCTACCGGTTTCCTGATGCCCTGCCAGGTGTTTCCTGGCTTCTGTCCCCTCCACCCCACCCTTTGGGGGAAGTGCTGCTTTCTAGTACAGGCACCGCACACTGTCACCAGGAGGGCCCATGGGGCATCCATTGTCCCTGAGAGGGATACCTGGAGACCTGTGCCCTCTTGTTAATATCTGGCCGTGTCTCTGAGGCCCTTTCCCTGCAGGCCTTGACTTCGGTAGACGCCCAGTCCCCCCATGTTACCCAGAACAGAGCGGATGGCCCCTTTTCCCCGCTACCCTTCGGCAGGAAGAGGGAGAGTGTTGGTGGAGGTATCGGGGAAGGGCTGGGAGGGGCAGGGCAGAACTAGGGAAAGGAGACTTCAGAGGGTCTGATGAGGGGGATGAAGGGTCCGCCTCTGCTGCGTGACCGCCGCGTCTGTTGCCTTCCTGCAGGGTCTCCCGTGGGATGCCGGGACCTTGTTGGATGAGATGGCACTGTGTGCAAACAAGCGCCCCCCAGGTAAGAAAGGCAAGGGGTGGAGGTCCCTGGGACCACGAGTGGGTGTTGTTTTGGCTCAGCGCACCAAGGGAAGAGGCACAACTGGTATGGATCTAAGAAAGGGGAGGTTTTTCTTTTTATTTTTTTTTTAAAGAAAGGGTCTCGCTATGTAGTTCAGACTGGTTTCCATGTAGTTCGCAGCCTCAGCTTCCCAAGTAATGCTGGGATTACAACTGTGCGGCACAGTGCCTGGCTGGGGAAGGGGAGATTAAAACTCCTCACTTCCTGGGGGAAGCCTAGGAGAGCTTTCACGTTTGATGCTCCGGGTTTCCTGGTGGGATGCGGCGAGCACAAGCCCCCAGGCACACACCTGTGTTATACGGAGGCACCTGCAGCTCATACTCTCCAGCCTGAGGAGGCCCTCGCCTCCTTTTCCACCCACCGGGTTCTGCGCTCTCTCCTGCGGGGGTGGGGGACCAGCGCGGTTGCCCCCGACGACACGAAGCCCGCCTGCTCGCTCGTTCGCCGCATTGGCCGACCCTGGTGGGGAGGCGGGGCTCCGCTGGCGGTCGCCTACGCGGCGCTGGCTGCGCGGCCCCTGCAGTCGGGGCGGGCGGAGCCGGGGCTGCGCAAGGCGTCCGGGTCAGTCGGGGTGCGCATGCTGGGGCTGCAGGGGACTCGGAGGCTGCGGCGCCGCTGAGCTCTCGGAGGTCTGGGCGGGCGGGTGCCGCGGCCCCAAGGATGGCGCGGGCGAAAGGGGCTGTGTGCCGAGGATGGCTGGGGCTCCCCGCTGAGCGGCCGCAGCTCCTCCGCCTCCCCTGGGGCGGCCCAGTAGGCGGTAGGCACTGCTAAAGCGGAGGATAGACAGTGCGCCCTCCCCCACTCACACCCGGACCATGACGGTTCCCAAGGAGATGCCCGAGAAGTGGGCCCGGGCCAGGGCACCTCCTTCCTGGAGCCGAAAGAAGCCCTCCTGGGGGACAGGTAACGAGAGGCAGTTTCTCTGCATCCCTAACTCTTCGCCTATTTTCCACATCCCCTTTTCCTCAGCCTCCAGCCTCCCCTGGATTTCTGTCCAGACCCAGAGACGCTGGCTCTGAAGGGACAGACCCTACCTTGTTCCTTTGCTTGGCCTGTGGCGATAGCGTAGGGTCTCAATGCGAGGGACTCCTCGGGAAGTTTCTGGGAGTAACATGGTCCTGCTGTGATAGACGGGATGCTGTGGCCTGGGTGTTGCTGCAGGTGATCTTTGCCAGCCTGGGAGTGGGGTCTGAATGCTGTCTTTGGCTCTTTGACAGATTTAAGGTACAAGGTTTGCTGCGCAACTAAGTTACTCCTTACAGCCCGAGGTCACAGTGACCCCAGGACGTGGTATGGGGACCCCTTCGTAGGACATCCCCAGTTGTGAGACCTAAACTTGGTGTTTGTAGTCTGGGACCTGTGGAGGTTTGGATAGGTATAGCCGAGGGACAGGTGAGCAACTTAAGGGCAGTGTATGTAGGTGGCACAAGAAAGGTCATAGAGAGTGGCTCTTTCCGTTACATCTCGTCCCTCTCTCACATCTGTCTCGGTCTGTGTGACCCATATCCCTGAGCCCCCACCTTCCCTACTTGAAGATGAGCTGTGAAATAGGTGATGTCATTGTTGGCCAGTCAGGAGCTGCTGCTGGTGACATGTGACAAGCAAACGCTCCTGTGGGGGAACCGCACATGGGACTGAGATGCTGCCGCAGAGCAGCTCCAGGGCACAGTGACCCTTAGTCTCAACACCTGCTCCGCTCCTCACGGTGTGGGGCAGCGCGGTGCAATGGCTAGGGGAGCTGAAGTCCCCACGGGGAAGATGCCTTACGACTTGCTTATGATAATGGCTGCGTTAATTGTAACAACACAAGGGCCTGGGGATTCCCACAACCGTTAGTGGCTAAGGCTCTTCCAGAGCAGAAGGTGGTGAGTCCAGTGGGGGATCTTGACTGGAGGGAAAAGAAAACAGGCTTTCCTATGAACGTGATGGTCAGAGCCGGGCTGTTGGTGAGAGGGGAGCTGGAAGGCCCGTCAGTGGAGCTAACTCTGTAGAAGCAGTTTCTGTGAACAGAACCAAGGGCTCTCTGTGGATCCTCCAACAAAGTAGCATGGTCCTGGTGAGGTGTGGGTCCCCTCCGGGGTTCGCTCTTCTTAACTGCAGCGTGGTTTTATTGTAGAAGAAGAGAGGAGGGCGCGGGCTAATGACCGAGAATACAATGAGAAATTCCAGTATGCGGTGAGTGACCCCAGACCACGTGTTCCAGAGGACTGCAGGCTGACTGGGCGGAGAGGGAAGGAGAAGGCAGCTTTCCTGGTTACTTTCCATCTGTACAGTGCTGAATTTTTCAGGCCTTCACTGGTCAGCAAAGCAGGATGCACTGACCCGGGGAGGGACCCCTCCTGGTGCCCGCCCCCCATGGTTACTGGTGTTTAGGGCAGAGGTGTGGGGAAGTGGAAAAACAGGGGAGCCAGCCCCAGGTTCTGGGTTGGGATTGGGGGCTGCCTCATTATCTTCTGTCCTACTGCCGTAGAGCAACTGCATCAAGACCTCCAAGTACAATATTCTCACCTTCCTGCCTGTCAACCTGTTTGAGCAGTTCCAGGAAGTTGCCAACACCTACTTCCTGTTCCTTCTCATCCTGCAGGTGAGTGGCCTCTTGTGTATCCACTGTGACCCACAGAGTCAAATGGAGCCAACGAAGAGGAGGGGTTAGGGCAGGAAGCCATTGGGTGGGCCTTAGAAACATGCTTTTCTTTCCTCCCTTTCAGCTGATCCCGCAGATCTCTTCCTTGTCCTGGTTCACCACCATTGTGCCTTTGGTTCTGGTCCTCACCATCACAGCTGTTAAAGATGCCACTGATGACTATGTGAGTTGTTTTCATTCTTCTATTTTTTTTCCATTGCCCCCTTTCTTGCCACCCCCAACTTCAGCCACCTTCACTGAGCACAACTCCTTGGTGGCCTTGCCATCCCTTACCTGGTCCAGCTAGATCCATGATACCTTGGCTGAGCGGGGAAAGGGAAGTCAGGGATAGAGTCGGTCTGTGAATAGGTGTATGCACGGCATTCCCCATCATGCTCTCAGTTCACCAGTGGTCCAGTTCCCTCGGAGCAGCTAAGTGGACTTGACCTTTCTTGTTTCTCTTCTTTTTAGTTCCGTCACAAGAGTGATAACCAGGTGAATAACCGTCAGTCTCAGGTGCTGATCAATGGAATGTGAGTGCATATTGGAGGTGATACCTCTGTGGAGAAAGGGGGTCCCCCAGGAATGTCATTGGCTACTGACAGCCTCTTCACTGTCTTCTTGTTGCTGTAGCCTCCAGCAAGAGCAGTGGATGAATGTCTGTGTTGGTGACATTATCAAGCTTGAAAATAACCAGTTTGTGGCGGTAAGGGACAAGGTGTCACCCCAGGTCAGGAGGCTTGTTTTTTCTCTGAGCAGAAAGGGATTAGTCCTTTCTACTTTTGTCTTTTAAACACCATGAAAAGAGACTTCCTTGAGTGGAGGCTTCCTCTGTGTCCTGCTAAGATGCCTGAGACTAGCCGTTGCCTGGAATAAGAAAACTTAACCATTGCTTAGTGGTGGAGCCATCATCGGGGCCCACCGAGGGTGGAGTTGGGCCTTCAGGGTACTCATTAGGTGTTCTCTGTAGGCGGACCTCCTGCTCCTTTCCAGCAGCGAGCCCCACGGGCTGTGTTACATAGAGACGGCAGAGCTCGACGGGTAAGTGGCACACTATTAGCCCTCTCCTTCTGCCTCCCTGGGGAGCAGAAGGTTGGCTTTTGAAAGAGGTTTGCAGGTTGAGCTCTGTTGCTTTTGGCAAAAATTGGGGGTGAGAAATGCGTTGGCTGTGTAGAAGGCTTTGCTGGGCTAGGCTGTAGCACCTTGTAGTGAGGTTGCCCTGGCTCCTTAGAAGATGGTGAGGGAGCCAGGACTCAAGGGTCCTGTCTTTCCAGAGAGACCAACATGAAAGTGCGCCAGGCGATTCCTGTGACCTCGGAGTTGGGAGACATCAGCAAGCTTGCCAAGTTCGATGGTGAGTAATCCTGCAGACAGCCCTCAGGTAGAGGAGGTAGGTTGGGCTTTGCACATTTTCCTGTTGGCTCCTTAGTGCTGTGGTTATATAGTTCCCTGGACTATTCTGTGGAGGAAAACCAGGTGGGCCACTTGCTTTTGAGCTGTCAGGGGACTGTTGTGGGTGGTAGTTCCCACTTGCTGTGCATGTTGAGAGAAATTCAGCTTATTCTTTTTGCGTATTACCTCAGAGTAAATACATTCCTTATCAGAAGCATATAAGAAAACTATGGAGCGTATATGAAAAGTTAATACAGTAGTCTCTCCTGCCCGCCATTTCTGTCCTTCTCAGGTAGCCACATGAACTGACAGTTCAGTGTGTTTTCATCTACACTTTGTTTTTCAGTACTGGGTATTAAACCTAGGATCTTCCTTCCCCAGTCTTTCTTTTTTCTTTTCCAGTCAGATTTTATTGGTACATTTTTATAATAATCACATTCATCATAGACAATTTGTGCCTGTACATGATATAACGATGCTTTTTTTTTCATCGCCCTCCCTTCCCTTGAACCCCATCTTCCTCTCCCCGTTTACAAAAGCTTTATTTCCATTCCCAGTCCTTTTTCCATTTCCCAGATTTTATTGGTACATTTTACATACACATAATGATCCTATTCATCGTGGAGAATTTGTACCTGTATGTGATATAACTTGCTTTTTCCCTCACTCCGCTGCCTCCCCTTCAGCTCCTTCTCCCCTCACAAGTCCTTTTAAAATTTAATTTAAAAAATTGTTTTTTTAAAACAAGGTCTTGGGGCTGAGGAATATAGCTCAGTGGAATAAGCGCCTGCCTAGCAAGCGCAGGGTCCTGAGTTCGATCCCCAGTACCGCCAAAAAATAAAAATAAAAAAATAAAAAATAAAACAAGGTCTTGCTAAGTCACTAAATTGCCGTGGCTGGGCTTGAACTTATGCCTTAGCCACTCAGAGTGCTGGGATTATAGGTGTGTACTATTGTGCTCACCTCATCTATAGTTTTTACGTATGTTTGCCCGACATAGTGGTGCACACCTGTAATCCTAGCACTTGGGAGGCTAAGGCAGGAGGATCGTGAGTTTGAGGCCAGCCTGGGCTACAAAGTGAGCTCAATGCCAGCCTGAACTGCTTAGTGAGACCCTGTCTCAAAAAGACAAAAAAAGAGACTTTTTACATGTTTATAGAAACATAAGTAAATATAATTAAATATAACTCTGTTATGCTAAAGTCTGCAGCCTACCCCTTCGTAAAACCTGCCAAATATGTAAGTATCTGATCACATCAGTACATAAAGAATTTATCTTACTCTTTAATAATTGCTTAATATTTCCAAGAATTGATGTGTCTGCTTATTCAACCACTCCCTGGCTATTCAGTGGTTTCCAGATTTGCTGTTCCAGGAATGCTTTAATGAAAACTGCTGTTCCCTGTGCTGTTCCTAGAGTTCCAACAGTGGCTCCAAAAGTGGGTGTAGTTTTTTTTTTAACGACAGGGTCTTGTTTTGTATTCCAGGCCAGCCTTGAGCTCATTATGTAGTCAGGCTGGTCTTGAACCCATGGCAATCCTCCTGTCTCAGTCTCCCCGAGTGCTGGGATTACAGGTGTGTGTCACCGTGCCTGGCTTCTTTTGTTTTGTTTTGTTGAGATAGGATCTCACTATGTAGCCCAGGCTGGCCTTGAACTTGCAGCAGTCTTTCTGCCTTAGCCTCCCAAGTGCTAGGATTACACCAGACCTAGCATTTCTGGGGAGTGTGTGTTTTTAATTTAAGTTCACAATTCCTCTTTCTTTTTCTGAGAAGTTGCATCAACTCCATAGTTCCTATACCCTTACACCCTCTCCCTGGTCTGCATTTTCTGTTTTACTGTTCTGTGGTCAGCATGTAGCCTGCACCTTGAGTAGCAGTACTCCTCTCTCCCATTCAGGTGAAGTGATCTGCGAACCCCCCAATAACAAGCTGGACAAATTCAGTGGAACCCTCTACTGGAAGGAAAGCAAGTTCCCCCTGAGTAACCAGAACATGCTGCTGCGGGGCTGTGTGCTTCGAAACACCGAGTGGTGCTTCGGGCTGGTCATCTTTGCGGGTGAGCCTGCTAGCATTCAGAGAAAGGAGAGTGCAGATGAGTGCCTCAGGCCTTCCTCGGGAGTGTGGGATGCAGCTGTGTAGGCTGGTAGAATGTGTAGGGTAGAGTTGTCCAGCCCTAAATACAAACCTTTCATCCATGCAGTGAATCAGTTCCCCGAGGTCCTGCGGCCTGGAATCTGCACAAGTCTAGAGGCAGATTTGTTATCTGGTTTCACATTCTTTTCTAGGTCCTGACACTAAGCTGATGCAGAACAGTGGCAGGACAAAGTTCAAGAGAACAAGTATTGATCGGCTAATGAATACACTGGTGCTCTGGGTGAGCTTCCCCTCTGTTTCCCCACCTCTGCCCTTCTGGGTCTCCCTGGGTGGTTCCCTTTCCTCCAGTTGCTTTTCCCTGGTCAACAGGCTTTGGGTTTGGCTGTAAAGCCACCGGTAGGCAAGCTACTCAAAGGCAGTGTTTATTTCAGTCTCCTTTAGACTGGAAAGATGTTATTTTAAAAAACTTTAGGAACATGCGTAAATCAACAATTTATAGCTGAAACAAGTCATCCCTTCTCTGTCTCCCAGTTATGATGATGGCCCAGTACAGCATGTGACCTTATGTTTGCTTCTGCCAGGGACAAGGAGGCCTTCATGGGATGGAGAGGCAATTAAGAAAAAAATTTCCATTTAGAAGCTGGGTAGCAGGGTCCTTTCCCCCAACTTCTAAGGATGGAGGATCTCAGAGGAAAAGTTTCTCTTTTCATTTTTGGCAATTCCTGAATCCTTCTCTTGTTGAACTAGAAATCTGAGCTCCTGGTTGGGCTCTCCTGGCCATCTTGCCCCTCCTGCCTGCTGCCTGCCCTTTGTGTACCAGCTTGCAAAGGCTGGGCCCAGCCTCTCTTTCAGAGAGTTTATGCCTGTTCTGTAAATGGGTCATAGAAACCCAGCCTGATTCCCCAGACTATATATCCTGTTGTCTTAAAAATATTTCAATGTGTATGCTACTTTATTTCATTTACGCTAATAGCTTTTCTTAGCTTGTTGAAAAGGAAGTTTGTGTTACCATGTTTCTTTTGTGCAGAATCTTTTTGGTTTGTTTTATAGTATTTTGAAGATAATGATACATAGTGTAATAACTTTCATTATTCTCTTACTTGGTTATGAAAATTTGTTTTGTTTTTTTCATTAAAAAAAAAAACCCAAAACCCAACCCAAGAGAGGATGGTTAAGTGTCACACAAAGGTTGCCCTTACCCCGGTGGTCTTTGAGCACCAGGATGGCTCATGTTTCAAAGCCTCAACAGTGGAAGCAGCTTTGAAACAAGATGTAAAAAACCATATAGTGGTCTTGATTATTTTCTTTCAATTACTGAAACTTCCTTAAGATCCTTTTTCAGTAAGGAGGAGAAGAGGGTTTGCAGGGAGGGTAGGGGAATGGGGAAGAATCAAGTTATACCATGTACCGGCCCAAGTTCCCTATGATGAGTGTGATCATTATATATACCTAAAAGATGCCAATAAAAATCATTTATTTGAAAAAAGATTCTTCTTCAGAGTCAAGTATGGTAGCATGTGCCCATAATCGCAGCAATGTGGAGGGCTGAGACAGGAGGGTAGCAAGTTTGAGCCTAGCCTGGGTGAAGGCTCTCCCAACTTAGCAAGATATTGTTTCAAATTTTTTTAAAAAGGCCTGGGGATTTAGTACATATGAAGGGCCTCAGTTCAATCTCCAGTACTGGGGGGAAAAAACTGTTCTTCATGAAAATGGTTTGTTTCCCTAGTTTTAAAAAGTGGCACTGTGTATAAAATAGACCATGAGATTTCTGCTAGTGGTGAAACTGCGCAGGTACATGAGTGTTTTGGTATGTGGGAAGCTCATCCCCACCCTCAACACCATTGAGGACTCCAGAGTGTTCCAGCTTGGGAGCTGCTTTGCTGTTGTAGCTTCCTTACCATACAGATGAGGACATACTCAAAGAGAAGATCAAGTGACACCCACGGCCAAGAAGGCCTCGTCATAAGGTCTTGTCACTGGTCCCGAGCTCTTTCCAGTAGAGCATGCTGCTAGTTTAAAGATGCCTGAGCTTTGCCTGAACTTAAGAGTAGTGACCGTCCTCGGGGATGCATTTGCTTTTGAGAGCTTCCTGAGTCTCTGCCTACCCTCAGCCTCTCATTCCTCCCTAGATTTTTGGATTCCTGGTCTGCATGGGGGTGATCCTAGCCATTGGAAATGCCATCTGGGAGCATGAGGTTGGGGCCCGCTTCCAGCTCTACTTGCCCTGGGATGAGGCCGTGGACAGCGCCTTTTTCTCCGGCTTCCTCTCTTTCTGGTCCTACATCATCATCCTCAACACCGTCGTGCCCATCTCGTTGTATGTCAGGTGTGTGCTGTTTCTGACCTGGGGTTCCTGTAGGCTTCTTGACAAACTTTTCTGTGAAGGTGAAACCCTTGAGAAGGAATGTGGAGCCCTTTTTTTCACGTACTGTGAACATTTCTTGTTACTTCTTTACCTCTGTGTGCAAAGCAAAATTTTACCACAGTTTCCTGACACTTGGGATTATATTAGAACAACAGCCATATTGATTTATTCAGCATGTATTTATTGCACACCTTCCATATACTAAGAATCGTGGTGGTACTGTAGCATATGCAAAGTGAACCAGGAAGGGATATCCTTCCCATTAGTAGTTTAAGTCTGGTAGTGGAAGAAAAATCTCAGTACACTGTAAAGCCAAGTAGGAAGAAGGGACCACTCCTGCCTAGAATGTTTTGTGTAAAGCAGGATATGTCAGATAGCTTTGACTTTCAGAAGCAGCAGACTGGTGGGGAGATTGCAGCAGTCAGGTAGTGGGATACTGAGTGGGAAGCACCAAGGATGTGAGGCAGAAAGATAGTCATGGAGGACATCGCACAGGAGTTGTATTTGGTGGGTAAAGACAGCTAGAAGGGAGAGGAGGAAGAGAAGTCTGGAAACAGAGGCAGGGGAACCAGAGTTGACAGCGCCTTCAGGAACAGCTAGGCAGGGGCCTGGAGTGTGAGCAAGGAGCGATGGGAAGGAGATGTGGAAACAGAAGCCACTTCTGATAGTGGGATCTGTGTCTTTGCCTTTGGGCCTTGTGCTTGGCAAACCATTAAAGATTGTGTTGTTTTGTTTTATTATTTTTTTTTAATCTAGCCATAAATAAATAAATAAATAAATAGAGCTGGACGTGGTGGTGCATGCCTGTAATCCCAGCACTTGGAATGCTGAGACAGGAGGATCATCACAAAGTTTAAAACTAGCCTGGGCTCTATAGCAAAACCCTGTCTCAAAAAAAAAAGTCTAAAGGGTATTCTAGGAAGTGTTGGTTGACAGTGGTGTGCAGCATGTGCAGGGTGTCTAGCACATCTGAGAGACTTGAGATAAAGTGGACCTGGGGGCCCTGTGAGAATGGAGAGGAAGGGCATAAGAGGAGGAAGGGAGAGTCTAGAGGAGAGAAGCTTTCTTTTCTACTTGTCCCTGTACCTGAGGTAAGGAGGCCTGTGACTTTTAAGGAGCTGCTTTACGGAGCTGCTCAGTACTCTTCCTGTCTTCCGCCTGTAGTTGGAAGAGATGCCCAAAGAGTCCTCGGTTGTCTCTGCTAGCCCCATGCCCTAGTGCTCATGACGAGTGGAAGGCAAAGTGCTTCTGTGTTGAGAGGGCACAGTTAAGCTTTTCCAGAATGCAAAGAGGAGGGCAGTTCTGCCTGCTGTTCACTAGCGTGTGACCCTAGGCACATCTACCATTGCTTGGTGCCTCCTGTGACTTTTGCTTTCTTATATGAAGAGGGAGCTGTGAGACCCGTTTTACCCTCTTCTGAGGGAGGTCTTGATAGAAGACATGAAGTTAGAAAATACATTTTAGAAATGGAATTGTTATACAAATGTCTGCGACTATAGCACCCTGAAGGTGCCTGAGTCTGTTTGCATTACTACGCAAACACTAGGTGGTAGCATTTCTGTCATCATTACAAGCCTGGTTTTATATTGCTATTTAAATATTTTCTTGCTTACAACCTGATGTTCTCCCATCTTTGGACTTTCACTGTCCCTGTTTTATATCTCAGTTGACTCAAAGCTATTGGTCGCTGCCTCAGAAAGTTTCCTTTATAAGTCTCATCCAGGGCCAGTGTGTGTGGGGAAGTGTGGTATGGCAGGAGGGTTGGTCTGCTGCAGCAGGGAAGGCCGGTGATGACATTTTCCGGCTTTCTTTTTCTTCTTGGTGATAGAACCTGATGGGCACTTCAGTTGGGTCTGACACAGGGTTCCAGACATGGCCCTTGCTTGGTCATGTGGAATCTAAACACAGGACACTTTCTGCAAATACTCGTGTCCCCAGCCCTGAGGTAACGATGAGCAGAAAGGAGAACGGGAGCTGTTGACAGCTCTCTTGCCGTTGTCACGTGGGATCAGCCCTGTATCTCAAGGCCTCTCTCCGTTCTGTGCTGGGGCGGTGAGGGTGAGCGGCTGCAGAGCCACCTTAGTGTCCTTCCCCCAGCGTAACCCTGAGGTGGCACCTGTGTTGCTGCGGCGCGCACAGAACCCTCATTATTTCTCTCTCTCTTTTTCTCCCTCCCTTACCTCTCGCACTTTCTGTTTTTCTCTGCATGGTTTCTGTATTATTAGTCTTGAGGTAAGAACTGGTTGAGTGCCTTGTCCACACTTCCTTTTCCTCCTCTACCTGTGCTATCCGTCCCGCCTGCCCAGGCCCTGTGCACCTTGTGTCTGGAGGGTCGGGTCAGGGAGATCCTTTGCCAGCTGCACACGGTTCCCACACCTAGATGTCCTTCCCACCCAGGCTCCCGCGCCCAGATGTCTTCTCTGTGTTCTCCCCAGGCGGAGGGCCTGCAGCCGTGGCTCGTGTGGGTGGGGCGCCTTCTCCCCTTCCTGCCCCAACCTCACCTCCTGTCCCCTGTGCAGTGTGGAGGTCATCCGTCTGGGCCACAGCTATTTCATCAACTGGGACAAGAAGATGTTCTGCATGAAGAAGCGCACGCCTGCAGAGGCCCGCACCACCACCCTGAATGAGGAGCTGGGCCAGGTGGAGTACATCTTTTCCGACAAGACGGGCACCCTCACCCAGAACATCATGGTCTTCAACAAGTGCTCCATCAATGGCCACAGCTATGGTAGGGCAGTGCTGCCCGGGGCTGGGGCTCACACAGTTGGCTTGCTGATGGGTTTTACTTCTCTCCTGCTTGGGTCTGAGGGGCTGGGAAAGGGCCTGTTCGGTTCTTGGCCAGGCAGCAGAGACTGAGAGTCTTGCCTTGTTCTCCCCTGAAGCTCTTGCCCTGGTTTCAGCTCCAGGCACCAGGGAGCTCCTTGCCTATTAAGTGAAGCCCCAGACCCTGGCCTCTGGGCATCTTGGCCAGGTTGGACCTTGGCTACGCTGGTGGTGTGTTAGACTCTCCCCATGTAACTGCTCAGGGACCTTGTGAGTCTCTGGAATGTGACTGTGGTCTCCCTAGTTGCGGTGGCCTGTGGCTGAGCTGCTGGGACGGCTTGGCTGGCTGTGCGGGGCTGACCTTCATGTACGTGTGAGCCCTGCTTTCTACTAACTTGGACTTGTAGGCGGTGTGTGAGGCTTTGCCTGCTGTGTAGGCCTGGAGTGTGCTGGGCCTGGCGGAGCCTGGGAGCCCCAGGGGTGGAGGCGAAGACCTGGGTGTGCCCCAAGGGGCAAGCTTCTGGGAGCTGGTGGTTACAAGGCGGGGAGCAGTGAGCACCATAACTCCTGAGGTCAGGATCCAGGTGCCTGTTGCCTGCTGTCTCTTGAGTCAGCAGTGTGAGTGAGTGTGGATGACACTTGCTTAGAGAACAGGGCCGAGGGCTCCCAGGGCCTCATGGGTTCTGTATTGGAGGCTTTCCCCCACAGTCTAGAGAGCTGCAGCTCTGATACTGCCTCTCCTCTGTCCTGGCTGTGTGCAGGTGATGTGTTTGATGTCCTGGGACACAAAGCTGAGTTGGGAGAGGTAAGATTCAGTCTCTATAATTGTTGTATGCTTAGAGCCAGGCATAGTGCCACAGCACTCAGGAGACTGGGGCAGGAAGATCTTGGCAAATTGGAGGCCAGCCTGAACTACATAGTGAGACCCTGTCTCAAAAAACAAAAGAACAAAAATATTGTATCCTTTGGTCAGGTGCCTGACCAGTAACAGTCGACATAGTTGGGAGCTATGTCCTGTCTGGGCAGGAAATAGAAGCTGCCTGGAGCAATGCATGCCTTAAAGAACAGGTGGCTGGGCGGGAATGCGAGGTCTGCAGTGCTCAGGGTCTTGGCTGTCCTGCTGAGCAGTGCAGGTCAGGGGCAGCCTCTCTCCTGGGCCGCGGCCGAACAGCCCAGCCTTTCCTGAGAGCCATCTCACCTGTTCCAGAGGCCTGAACCCATTGACTTCTCCTTTAATCCTCTGGCTGATAAGAAGTTCTTGTTTTGGGACCCCAGTCTCTTGGAGGCTGTCAAGATGGGGGACCCCCACACGCACGAGTTCTTCCGCCTCCTTTCTCTGTGTCACACCGTCATGTCAGAAGAAAAGAATGAAGGTGAGCCTGAGCTGGCTTGGCTGTGCCCTAGCCTGGTTTGTACTCTTGGCTCTGCTCGGTGGTGCTGCTGGACTGGGATTCTTGGGCAGGGGAGTGGCCCAGCCCATGGCCACTTCCACCATGTGCCTTCTTCCTCTCTGCCCAGGAGAGCTGTACTACAAAGCCCAGTCCCCAGATGAGGGCGCCCTCGTCACTGCAGCCAGGAACTTTGGTTTCGTGTTCCGCTCTCGCACCCCCAAGACGATCACTGTCCACGAGATGGGCATAGCCATTACCTACCAGCTGCTGGCCATCCTGGACTTCAACAACATCCGCAAGCGTATGTCAGTCATAGGTGAGCTCAGGATTGGGGCACTGGGGGATCTAGGGTAACACACAGGCCTGGGATAGGGGAGGCAACCTGGTATATGTAGGTGGGGGAATTGTGTGAGCACTTCCTCCTCCTGTCCCACTCAGTGCGGAACCCAGAGGGGAAGATCCGACTATACTGTAAGGGAGCCGACACTATCCTGCTCGACAGACTCCACCACTCCACCCACGAACTGCTCAGCGCTACCATGGACCACCTGAACGTAAGTGTGAGGCCGGAAGCCGGCTGGGGCTGCTGCCCTTGGGCTTGGGGCACTGGGAGGGGTGAGATACTGGGAATTGAACTCAGGACCTTGCACGTGCCAGGTAGGTGCTATGCTGTTGAGCTATATCCCCAGCCCTCTTTTTTTATTTTATTTATTTTATTTTTTTTTTTTGGTGGTACCAGGGATCAAACTCAGGACCTTGTGCTTGCCAGGCAAGCGCTTATTCCACTGAGCTATATCCCCGGGCCCCTCTTTTTTAACTTAATTTAATTTTTTTATCTTTTTTTAAAATTAAGTTTATTGGTATATTTAGGTATACATAGTGATCATATTCATTATAGGAAATTTATATCTATATAACTTCTGTGTGTGTTTTTTATCTTGTTAAATATATCTAAAGTACCTAGCATATTTTAATGTTTATGTACATAATAAAATGCCTACTACAATCGGGCAAATTAACACACCTGTCCTTTCTCACAGTCACCTTTTGTGTGTGTGTCACTGGTGATTAAATTCAGGGCCTCCCCATTGAGCTACATGCTAGTCCTTTTTACATTTTGGGACAGAGTTTTTTTTTTTTAAGACATAGGCTCAGGCTGGGCTCAAATTTGTGATCCTTCTGCTTCAACCTCGCACAGTGCTGGGATTGCTGGCATGCAGCACCACAAGCAACTTATTTTGGTGTTGTACACATGTGTTTAGAAGACCTAGAGAATTTCACGCCATGCATTATTAACTCTGAGACATACTGGTGTGTGACTTTCCAAACTCTGCCTCCAGGAGTATGCAGGGGAAGGGCTGAGGACTTTGGTTCTGGCCTATAAGGATCTGGATGAAGAGTATTACGAGGAATGGGCTGAGAGACGCCTGCAGGCCAGCTTGGCCCAGGATAGCTGGGAAGATAGGCTGGCCAGTGTCTACGAGGAGGTGGAAAACGACATGATGGTAAGAGCTCAGGGCAGGCTGCAGTGGGCAAGAAGGGTTTGTGCCTGTGACTGTTGTGCTAGGCAGATGCCTTTGTGGAATTTTCAGCTGCTGGGTGCAACAGCCATTGAGGACAAGCTTCAGCAGGGAGTGCCAGAGACCATTGCCCTCCTCACCCTGGCCAACATCAAGATTTGGGTGCTGACTGGAGACAAGCAAGGTGAGAGGCCAGCAGGGCAGAGAGCACTGCGCTGGGAGTAGTCCTGCCTGGCCCTTGCATGGAGCCATAGCCACCAGGCAGGAGAGCATGCCGACAGCGCTGGATACGTGCCCCAGCCTCTGCATTCTCTGTTGGTAGAGACGGCTGTGAACATTGGCTACTCCTGCAAGATGCTGACGGACGACATGACAGAGGTGTTCATAGTCACTGGCCACACTGTCCTGGAGGTGCGAGAGGAACTCAGGTAAACAGAGCCTGAGGGAGGGAGGGGCCCCATGACGTGCCGTGAGGTTAGGCAGGCTCAGATCCTGGCTGCAGTGCTGGCCGGGAAGACAGTACTGCCTCACCTCACCTTCACAGGAAAGCCCGGGAGAAGATGATGGACTCCCCCTGTACTGTAGGCAACGGCTTCTCCTACCAGGAGAATCTGTCTTCTTCCAAGCTGGCTTCTGTCCTGGAGGCCGTCGCTGGGGAGTATGCCCTTGTCATCAATGGTCACAGCCTGGTAAGTGTTGCCATGCTTAGCCCAGCGATGTGAGAGCACTTGTCTCAGTACAACTTTATGTCTTACCTTGTTTTCATTCTCCTTTCCTACAGAGGGGGCTGTGGTCATCAGTGGGAGGGGCAGCTGAGGCCTTAGGCTCCTCAGGACAGCTGTGCCTCTCTTAGATCTCCTGTGTTCCAGGCCCATGCGCTGGAGGCAGACATGGAGCTGGAGTTTCTGGAAACAGCCTGTGCCTGCAAAGCTGTCATCTGCTGCCGGGTGACGCCCTTGCAGAAGGCGCAGGTGGTGGAGCTGGTGAAGAAGTACAAGAAGGCTGTGACACTTGCCATTGGGGATGGGGCCAATGATGTCAGCATGATCAAAAGTAAGTGTGGCCTGTGCCGGTGTCTGGGCGGGTGGACAGGCGGAGGCGGTGCCCACGTAGGTCATGGGCTGGGGGAGGGGGTTGTCAGTTCGTGGATCCGCAGTGTGTGGCTGTCTTCACTTTACCATCATCTCTTGTCTGTCAGCGGCTCACATTGGTGTGGGCATCAGCGGGCAGGAAGGGATCCAGGCTGTTCTGGCCTCCGATTACTCCTTCTCCCAGTTCAAGTTCCTGCAGCGCCTCCTGCTGGTGCATGGGCGCTGGTCCTACCTACGCATGTGCAAGTTCCTCTGCTATTTCTTCTACAAGAACTTCGCCTTCACCATGGTCCACTTCTGGTTTGGCTTCTTCTGCGGCTTCTCGGCCCAGGTAGTGAGTGTTCCCATCTTTTGTGATGTGTTCTGTGTGAGCTCCCTACAGGTGGGGTTGTGCCCATTCTCTTCGTTGTCTAATCCTGTGGTCTGGTGCCTGCATAAAAGAAAGGTTTGTTGAACAGAGTTGAGAGAAAGCTTGAGAGAATCTCGTAGCGCTCCCTGGGCGTCACATTCACTGTCTTCCTGTGACTGATTTGTAGGCAAGAAAGGCTCAGTATTCCCTCTGTCACCCATGTTCTCTTCCAGACCGTGTACGACCAGTATTTTATCACCCTCTATAACATCGTGTATACATCCCTTCCTGTCCTGGCTATGGGGGTCTTTGATCAGGTATGAAGGAGTTTGGTGCCTAGGCAGGATGGGAAGAGCACTGCTGTGGCTGTGTCCCACTGTTAGAGGAGGGGCGTGTGACACTTGTATGAGGGCACTGCAGGGACAGCTCCTCAGCTGGGGCGGTGGGGAGGCTGCAACTGACCTGTAACTCTCCAGGGTTGCTGGACAAAGCCTGTCTGGGAACTGCTGTCAGAGACGGGGACAGGGTCTGCACTTGACAGTCCTGAGGCCTCCTTTGCCATGTGGCCTCCCAACATAGGATGTCCCGGAGCAGCGGAGCATGGAGTACCCTAAGCTGTATGAGCCAGGCCAGCTGAATCTCCTCTTCAATAAGCGGGAGTTCTTCATCTGCATCGCCCAGGGCATCTACACATCTGTGCTTATGTTCTTCATCCCCTACGGGGTGTTTGCAGAGGCCACGCGGGATGACGGCACTCAGCTAGCCGACTATCAGTCCTTTGCAGTCACTGTGGCCACGTCACTGGTCATTGTGGTCAGCGTGCAGGTACGAGGCAGTCCCGGGACTGACTGCTAGAGGGCACATTGCTGTCTTGCTTCTGGAGGGTGGTTGGGAGCTCCTCCTTTGACAGCCCCTCCTCTCTGCAGATCGGGCTAGATACAGGCTACTGGACGGCCATCAACCACTTCTTCATCTGGGGCAGCCTCGCCGTTTACTTTGCCATCCTCTTTGCCATGCACAGCAACGGGCTCTTTGACATGTTTCCAAACCAGTTCCGGTTTGTGGGTGAGGGCCTGTGGCTTTTTTACGAACAAGTGAGGAGTTGCAGATGTTGTAGGACTAACAGGGTGGTCACCCAGTACGCAGGACTGAGCACTTAGCAGCGCCTTTCATGTGCCAGGATCTCTGCACTGTGCTGTGCCGTGTTGAGGTGCAGCTGACCAGGCCATGCTTCACCTGCAGAGCCTCCTTACCTGTAGAGGTGGTGAGGCTCTGTTGGGTCAGGGTGCTTTGTGGTTGGCAGAGACACCGCCACTGGGGTGGACAGACTAGAGGAGCTAGGAGTGTGAAGAGGTACTGGGGAATGGGCAGTGCCCCAGGTGGGTGAAGTGAGAGCCGCCCTAGAGCAGCAGAGAGGGCCTAGGAAGGCAGCCGTCATGGATTCAGAGTGCCAGGCTGCCACGTTGGGTTGGTCTTGCCAGAAGTTGTTTATTTAGGGGAAGAGGGGAACGGCATGGAAAGATTGCTTTAGAAGGGTGAAGGTTGCCGGGATGGTCAGTGAGGAAGCTCTGCTGTTCTGTTCAGAACCAGTACCAGGGCAGCCATGGCATTTGGCAGGGAGGAGCTGGCTGAGGAGTAGCAGGTGCAGGCGGCCTCTGCAGGCCTTGGTGTTTGGTGATGGTTGTCCTGTCAGCACCTACTGTGCAGTCACCTGTTACTGTGAGTGCCAGGGAGGCAGCACAAACAGCAGGCACACTCCTGTGTTTGTGTATGAGAGGTGACTTGTAGGTGAACAGATAGGAAACCTAGAACCATACTTCCTATGAGAAACTTTAAGGCTGGGTGGAGCTTAGTGGTAGAAGGCTTGCCTAGTATGTGTGTGGCCCTGGGTTCCATCACAGCACGGATAAAAAATAAAGTATGGGAGCAAAGGTGGGAATGGGGAGACCAGCTAGGGGGCTACTGAGTAACCAAGGAGGGAATTAGGGTGGCTTGGAATGCAGTGAAGTGCAGTGGGATTCCATACATACTCTGAAAATGGAGCCGGTGTGTTAGACGGGGGTGCGAGGCAGAAGAGAGGAGGGGAGGGTAACAGCAGGTTTAGTGGGAGCAGCGGGAAGTGGCCACGCTTCCTGAGTTGGGGAAGGCACGGGACAGATGGGGGGTTGGGAGACAGTAGCTCACTTTGGCCCGCATGAAGCTTGAACTTGTGGACTTCCAACAGAGATGTCAGCTAAGGGGGTTAAGGGAGCTACTCTGTGCTGTGGGAGAGTTTTGGACCAGAGGTAGATTTAGATGTAAAATATTTCAGGGTCCGGCAAGGAGAAGAAGGAAGCTAGAGCTGTCCTAGGTTTTGAGCTTGGGGAAGTGGAACTGCCAGAGGTAGAACTCAGGAAGTCAGGGGCTGCTGCCCTGGCCACTCAGTAATTCCTGGTGCCACCAACTCCTATTTACCCACAGGAAATGCCCAGAACACGCTGGCCCAGCCCACGGTGTGGCTCACCATTGTTCTTACCACGGTCGTCTGCATCATGCCTGTGGTTGCCTTCCGGTTCCTCAGGCTCAGCCTGAAGCCAGATCTCTCTGACACGGTGAGGGGCCGGGCTGTCCGCTCTAGGCACCAAGACTGATGGAAGAAGCTCTGCTTTGAGCTCTGTGGCTGTTTCTGAGCTGTGTCACAACCGCCCAGGGTGTCGGAGGTGGTCTCTGGGTCTTCTCCAATGCAGTGGCTGACACTGTCACACTGATGGTGTCCCCTTCCTGCCCCACCCCAGGTCCGCTACACCCAGCTGGTGAGGAAGAAGCAGAAAGCTCAGCACCGCTGCATGCGCCGGGTGGGCCGCACAGGGTCCCGGCGCTCGGGCTACGCCTTCTCTCACCAGGAGGGCTTCGGGGAGCTCATCATGTCCGGCAAGAACATGCGGCTCAGCTCTCTGGCACTTTCCAGCTTCACCACACGCTCCAGCTCCAGCTGGATCGAGAGCCTGCGCAGGAAGAAGAGCGACAGCGCCAGCAGCCCTGGCGGGGGCGCTGAAAAACCCTTAAAGGGATGAAGACCCAGACCGGGCGCCGTGCCATGCTGATGGCGCAGCGCACAGGCCTTTGGCCCCGAAGGGGCGGCTCTCAGAACTACTGTCCTCACTCCTCGCTGGCCTTGCCTGTGGGGAAGCTCTGTCCTGCTGGCCCTGCCAAGAGTGGGGAGCGGCCAGGCAGGGCAGGGGCTCAGGTGTGGGGACAAAGCCCTGTGGGGACTAGCTGTGGAACCGCAGACGAGGAAAAGTGTGAGAGATTGCGTCTGCCCCTGCCTTGCCGGGGAGCCCACAGGGAGACTCTAATCTCGGTTTTTTATTCCCATTTCCCCGAGGGGCCCTTGAGCCCCTGTTCCTGAATTACACAAGAATGTATCATGCCGGGAAGCCAGAGACCTGCTGGGGCCTCTGGGCCCCTCACATTGTGTCTGTCTCCTTGATTTGTGTTTGTATCCAGTTTGGTTTCGTCTTCTTTTTTTTTTTTTGCGCTGACAGAGAATTTTATGTGGCTTTTCTGTTAGGTTCATGTCTTAACTCTCCTGGGAAGAGACTGGCACCCACTGGGAGCCCTTCCTGGTGGCGCGGCTCCCTCCTGGGACAGAGCGGTTACCCTCGAGGGTTGCTGTCGGCTCCGGTGTGGGGAGGTTGCAGGGGGCTGCAGTCCTCGCCCTCACTGTGAGAGTGGAGGGGTCCTTCCCCCAGTGCACACGTATCAGTCCCTGGGTGCCGTTAAGTCCTGCTGGTACTGGGCTGGAGCCTGGAAAACCGGCCCTGTTGTTCTCAGTGAGTGGGATTTAGTGTGTGTGGGGGTAATTTTCTTTCATTCTGAACTGAATCCCAAGTTTGTTAGCGAATACCCTTCTCCCCCTCATGTGGCACTTTCTTGTACCCAGGACCCTGAGGTGGTGGAACAGGACAGGAAGCTGAGCTGCTGCGGAGGACTGACTGAAGCTGCTGCTCGGCTTGCTTCCCCACACCAGTGAGGTCCCACCCTTGGGGCCCAGCGCCTGGGAGGAGCTGGCGGGGTCCATGTCCAGGGTTGAGGAGGGGGGGCAGAACTGGTCTAGGCCAGGAGACTGCTCAGGGCTTGGTCAGAACGGGGCTCCCTCCAAGCGGGTCACAGCCCGTCCTCGCACCCACAGCCCAGAGTAGTTGCTGCCTGTCAGCCTATGAGCCCTTTCCTCTTCCTTGGTAGTTGGGGTGGGGGAGCTGGGACTTGGTGCAGGAACCTTCACTGGTCAGTGGGGGTGAGGGGCCCCGGAGGAGCTGGAGTGGCACAGGGAGTGGGGCTGGCCTGCACAGGTTGGGGACAGGGAAGTCTTGGCAGGGAAACCCCTTTTGGCCACAGTTTACAAACTGAATATCATGTCTGTCTGTCTGTCTCTCAAGGTGAGAGTCTGATTTTTATACCAAAGAGGAAATGATTTTTTTTCATATTTGGTTTGTCTATATTATATAAATATATATATATATATATATATATATACAGTTATATATATTATTTTTTGGTTCTCTCTCGTTTTTTAGGGAGGGAGGAAAGTACTAAGTTGCGTTGAGCTGTAACTAAGGAACATTCTGTATAATTTATGACACATTTCTATACTTGCAAAAATTATATCATTTTATGGATATAAAAGAAAAATGCCTTTTTATAAAATTCCAATTTCTGAGAAGTGTGTAATTTGTCTCCTTTCTGGTATTTAAGGCTTGTAGTAAAAGTAAAAGCAGAAGCTGCCTCATAAAAGGAATTGAGAGGGTTCCCCAGGGCAGGTGGGGCTATGCCTCTCTTCCCTCTGTACCCCTGCTCTGAACTTCAGGGGAGGTGGGGCCCGGGCGGGGCAGAGGCAGAACCTTGGGACTTGTATTGAGCTGAAGGCTTTGAGGCCACTGTTCCCAGTCCAGGGCACTTGTCCCTAACGCATGCTAGAGGGGTGTGTGTGTGTAGGGAAGATTTTTTTCTAGATGGGACACATGCCCATGCACAACCGTGAGGGAGACATTTTCGGAACCTTGGAACGAGGCATCCCTCTCTGTGCCCCTTTCCTAATCTCCCTTCTGAGCCTGCGCTCTTTAGAAGAAAAGGGCATCCTCCAGCCTTCTCTGGAAACATTTAGGGCCACCAGCAAGGCTCTCGTGGCTTCACCTGTGTGCACATACTTGGGCCGGCGGGCAGTGAACAAGAGACCGAGAGCCTCTGCTCAGCCTTATGTGCAGATCAAATGCTGGGTACAATTTGGGTGGGGACGCCTCCGCCACAGCTAGCCTGCCCAGCAGCAGCCGCCCACGCCCGTGACAGCACCGTGCACGGACAGCGGAGCTGCGAGGTGCGGCCTTCTGTTCCTGCGTGACCTGAGGATACCACGGCATCTCCATGTCCAGCGTGCCCCTCTTCACTTTCCGGTCCCATCAGCCTGGCCTGGTAGCTGAGATTTCAACCAGGGGTGGTGGTGGTAATTTTCATTTTGAACCGAATCCCAAATTCATTAGCCAATTCCCTTCTCTCCCTCGTGGCACTTTCTTGTACCTACACCCCAGGACTTGGGAGTTGACAGTGGGGATCAAACGAACCCACATTAACTTTAGCTCCATCTTGGCTTGGCCTTCTGGAGCCCTGGGGTCCAAGGTGCCTCACATGGGGAAGGCCGCTCTTCTCACTGGCAGCGCCTTCATCTCATCATTCCTCTGTGAGCATGCAGTGCACGTGGGCCGCTTGGTCCCCCTGTCTTCGGTCCCTGTCCCTATACGTTCCCCTGGGCCTCTCTGCTGTGCAGGTGCCCTGCTGGTCTGACGCCCCAGCTCGGCCCCTCCTCAGCCTCCTCGTTTCTCGGTGCATTCACCTTGAATGGAGGAGTGGATGCCTGTGGGTACCCGCGGCTCTTGGGCCAGCCCCACCTCCGAGGTGACCGGTCCACAGGGTCTGCCTGTCCAAGGGTCCTGGGCTCTGCCGCCTTCTACCCGGGCTCCCAGCCCATCCTCTGACTGCCTCCCGGTCACTCCCTTCTCTCCTCTTTTCCTTTTTCCCCTCCCTCATCTCGCCCCTTTCCTTCCCTTCCTTCTTTCTTTTACCAAGGATTGGACCCAGGCCCTCACACTGAGCTACATTCACAGCTCCCCGCCTTTTTTTTAAATTCCCAGCCCTTTTAAAAATTTATTCTGAGAGGCTGGGCATGGTGGCACAAGCCTGTAATCCCAGCACTTGGGAGGCTGAGGCAGGAGGATTGTTCAGAGTTTGAGACCAGCCTGGGCTACAAAGTGAGCTCAAGGCCAGCCTGAACTGCATAGCGAGACCCTGTCTCAAAAAGACAAAAAATAAATAAATAAATAAAAATAAATAAAAATTGATTCTGAGACAAGTTCTCACTAAGTTGCAAATGAACCCAGACTGGGCTTGAACTTGTGATTCTCCTGTTTTAGCCTCCAGAGCATGAAAATCTGTAGCATTAGCCTACAGATGTTCACTACCACATCCAACTTTTTCCTTCCTTTGTGAGATGGGTCTCACTCTGTGCCCTGGGCTAACCTTGAATTTATTGATGCAAGTGCCCTCACTTGCTTCCCAACCCAGCTCAGAGGCTATGGCCTAGTGGATAACACCCAGTTGCTGTACCCAGGGCCACTCCAACAGCTGGACACCCCACTCAGCAGGTCGTGCCTCCCCCTCCACTGTCAGTGCAGCGGGGCCGTGCTGTGCAGCTCTTACTTTTTTCCCCTCCTCTTCCTTCAACTCCTTCCCCCCCTACCCTCAGCAGATGTTGCTGCCTCCTACTTTACAGAGACAAGTAAACCCCAACATCCTGCACCACTATTTCCCAGCAACTGTGACCCAGGCAGGGGCCTAACAGACTCATGTCCTAGGGACAGTTCCTAGTGTGTCCCACCCCATGGGAGCAGGGAGGGGAAACGAGTGGCCTCTGCATTTTCCTGCCGGTAGGAGAAGGGAGAGGCCCACAGCCTGTGGGAAGGGCTCTGATTCCAAGCTTCTCAGCTGTCCCCCATGACCTTCCTGGGTCCTAGGGCAGCCTGTCCAGCCCTATCTACAGGAATTACTTTTCTGGAACCTCTTGGGTTGCTACTGTGATGGTGGCTAGCCTGCTTCCTCTTTATTTGGTGCCAGTATTCTTACAGTAATTTTGGCCTCAAGTTTATCTCCTTAAATAAAATGGCATGCGATTTGTAGTTGTGAAGTGACTCTCCATGGGTCCCTTGTGTGTTTTACAGGTCCCTAGATACAAAGATCTTCAAGGTAAACTTTTAAGGAAAGTCCAGCTGTTGTGTACAACTCCTTTTCCTACTTTGCTGATATGGTGAAGTTTGGAATAGCTGTGTGCCAGGAACAAGGACACTTGTTCTGCACATGAACAAGAGACTTCTGCAGATTAGTAGGGACAGCTGGACTAGTCAATGACAGGAAGAGCAAAGTTTAAGCCCTCCCTATGCTACATAGTGAGTTCAGCCTGGCCAGAACTACATAGGGAGACCTTGTCTCCAAAAACAAACACACAAACAGAAAACAACACAAAAAAGAAAGAAAACAGAGTAGAACCCCCTGCCCCCCGGGCAGTTCCAGCTGAGGCGGATGGCTCCGGCAGACTAACCCAGGGGCCTAAAGACAATCTCATCTTTTTTCTTTTTTTCTGCCTTTATCTCTTTCTAAAAATACACAACTGAACTCTTAAAGACATGTAGTCAGCTCTAAATGGTTATGGGCAGCTGGGTGTGGCGGCGCACACATGTAATCCCAGTCCTGGGGATCCTGGGGCAGGTGGAGGGAGGATCACCACAAGTTTGAGGGTAGCCTGGGACACATAGCAAGACCGTGTCTCAAACAACAACAACAACAAAAAGATTATGGACAACGCACTGTTCCCAAAACATCGCCTTTGGGCTTTATTTATTTTATTTTGAAACGGTTTCACTATGTAGTTCAGGCTGCCCTTCAACTCACTTTGTAGCCCAGCTTGGCCTTGAACTCTCAGTGATCCTCCTGCCTCAGTCTCTCGAGTTTAAGACAGGGTCTCACTATGCAGTTCAGGCTGGCCTTGAGCTCACTTTGTAGCCCAGGCTGGTCTCGAACTTGCAACAATCCTCCTGCCTCAGACTGGCTCTTTTTCTCCATTCTCCTCTCCGCCCTTCAACCCTTCTTCCCCTCCCTGTCTACACAAGCTTTGTTTCCATATTTTGTTCCATTTTCTTTCTTTCCTTTTCCTTCCTTCCTTCCTCCCTGCCCTTCGTTGTCCCCATTACCATTCGAGCATGCTCTTCCTTCTTCCCAATATTCATCTCCCATCATGCACCTTATTTATCCTTTGAGCCTCTCACAAAGGAGAAATAATGGGGCACTTAACTTGTGAGTCTGATTTACTTCACTTCACTTATGCTTTTGGGCCAAGCGTGGTGGTCCACACTTATAATCCCAGCACTCAGGAGGCTGAGGCAGGAGGATGGTTGCAAGTTTGAGACCAGCCTGGACTACAAGGTGAGCTCAAAACCAGCCTGAACTGCATAGTGAGACCCTGTCTCAAAAAGATTAAAAAAAAAAAAAGATTATGCTCTTAAGGTCCATCCATTTTCCTACAAATGATTTAAGTTTATCTTTCTTTATGACAGAGTAGTACTCCATTGTGTATAAACACCACATTTTCTATACCCATTCATCTGTTTATGGGCATGTGGGCTATTTTCAAGATTTAGATATTATGAATTGTGCTGCTATAAACATGAATATGAATGTATCACAGTGGTATGATGCTTTTAACTCTTTTGGTAAGATATCTAGAAGAGGAATAGCTGGGTCAAATGGAACCTCCAGTTTTAGGTTTTTGAGGAATCTTCCACAGTGGTTGTACCAGTCTACACTCCCACCAACAGTGGAAAAGGATCCCTTTTCCCCCACAGCTTTGCCAGCATTTGTTATTGGTTGATTTCCTAATTGATTCTTTCTAGAGTGAGATGGACCCTCAGCATTGTTTTAATTTGCATTTATTGAATGACCAAAGATGTTGGGCAATTTTTCATGTATTTATTTGCTACTTTTTCATTAGAAAAGTGTCTACATATTTCATTTCTTTCAGATGCCCATCTTTGGCCTTTAAATTTGAGGGGTCTGATTTGTTTTGGAGTTCTTTGTATGTTCTAGATGTTAGTCCTTTGTTTGAGAAGTAGCTGGTAAAATTTTTTCTCTCATTCTATTGACTGTCTCTTCACTCTGTTAGTGGTCTGCTTTGCTGTGCAGAAGCTTTTTTGTGTGTGTGGTGCTGGGGATTGAACCCAGAATGCTGTGCATGCAAGGCAAGAGCTCTACCACTGAGCCGCATCCCCAGCCCAGAGGCTTTTAAATTTGCTGTTATCCTACCTGTTGATTCTTTGCAGTATTTCCTCTGTGATCAGGGTTTTGTTCATAAAGATTTTACCAACATGCGTGGTGAGACATACAGGTCTAGGTTCAATTTTCGGCATGTAAAAAGCCAGTTTTCCCAGTACCTGCCCCCCCCAGTGAAAGAGACTTTATTAGTCACAGAGGCAATTGACAGGTGGACACAAAATGGCTATTAGGCTTCCTCAGGGGAAGGTAAGGCACAGGAGCCTGTGTTTTCCCTGCCTTCTCTGTTCAAGGCTGCATGTGGATGGCCCCATTCAGCCGGATGACCTCTCCATTGAGGAGGGGGTTCTTGACTATGGTCTGTACCAGATGAGGATACTCAGCAGGGTCTCCAAGTCGGCTGGGGAAAGGTATCTGGCTGGCCAAGAAGTGGCATACTTTTTTCTGGGAGGGTGGTCAGCAGTGGGGTACCAAACAGGCCTAGAGCAATGGTCATCACCCAGATGCCAATGGGAGCCAGACCCCAAGCAATGAGCAGTGTCATGCCCACTATGCCCCCCTTGGAGAATGCAGAGTACACAGTTTGTCCAATCTGGCCATCGAAGGCAACCACATTGGCAGTGTTGATGATAACCCCATGCTGGCCTCCCTGGTCTGGTTGATTCTGGCCCATCTCACCAGCAACCAGGCAGATCACATTGAAGGTGCCTAAGAGATTCACACTAACTCACTGGAAGTCCTCCAAACTGTGGGTCTGCTGCTTCTTTAAGTTATATGTCTTACTGGGCACTGCAATGCCTGCACTGTTGATGGCCACATCCACGTGGCCACAGTTTTCCTTTGCTAGAGTCAAGGCTGTCTGTACGTCCTTCTCAGATGTCACGTCTGCTGGGGCAAACACACAGCTCTTCCCTCATTTCTTGGCCTGGGCCTCTGCATCAGAGTTGGGCAAGTCCAGAAGCACAGCGGTGGTCCCTGGACTCCCCAGTCGCTCTGCTGTAGCCAAACTAAGACCCGAGGCTCCTCCAGTTATTACTGCTACAAGGCCCTTTGCACTCTGACACGCCACGGCTATCTTGCACTGGTCTCACCACCGGACCCCAGTACCACTCATTACGGAGACCATCTTCCTGTGCAGGTGCTTGGTCCCTTTGTCAAAGATAAGACAGCAGAGTGTACTCGGAGAAGTTTCTGCATCCCACATTCTGTTCCATTGATCCTTGGGTGTTTTTTTGTTTGTTTGTTTTCTTTTTTGGCCAGTATCATGCTATTTTTATCATGGCAGCTTTAGAGTAAAACTTCAAATCAGTGATGCCCCTTGTCTTGCTTTTGTTGTCCAGAATTTCTTTTGCTATTCTTGGTCGTTTCTGGTTGTACATGAATTTTAGGATTCTTTTCTCTAGTTCTGTGAGGTATGCTATTGTTATTTTGATTGAGATTGCATTAAGTATGTGTAACAGTTTTGGAAGTGTGGCCATTTTCACTACACTGGTTCCCTATCTAAGAACAGAGGATTTCTTTCCATTTTCTTTTCTTTTTTTTTTCGAGACTAGCCCAGGGTGGTCTCGAACTCACAACGATCCTCCTGCCTCAGCCTCCCAAGTGCTGGGATTATAGGCATATGCCACCACACCCCCCAGCTTCTTTCCATTTTCTGATATCCTCTTCAATCTCCTTTCTCAGAGTACTCAGTTTCTTCCTTCCTTCCTTCCTTCCTTCCTTCCTTCCTTCCTTCCTTCCTTCCTTCCTTTCTCTTTTTGAGACAGGGTCTTTTTTTTTTTTTTGCAGTACTAGGGATCGAACTCAGGACCTTGTGCTTGTCAGGCAAGCACTTATTCCACTGAGCTATATCCCCAGCCCTGAGACAGGGTCTTGCTCATGAGTTCAGGCTGGCCTTGAATTCATGGTGATCCTCCTGCCTCAGCCTCTCAAGTGCTGGGGTTATAGACATGCGCCACCATGCCCAGCAGTACTGTAGTTTTCAATGTAAAGATTGCTCACTTCTTTTATTAGATTGATTCCTAAATATTTCATTTTTCTTGATGTTATTATGAAAAATATTTCTCTAATTTATCTTTCAATGAGTTTATTCTTGTATACAGGAATGCTATTGATTTTTGAGTGTTAGCTTTGTATATTGCTATGCTATGGAATTTACTTATACATTCTAGGGGTCTTTTGGTGGAGTTTTTGGGGTCCTCTATGTAGAGTATCATGTCATCAGCAAATAATGATAATTTCACTTCTTCCTCTCCTATCCATATTCCTTTTACTTCTTTTTCCTGTCTAATTGCTCTGGCTAATGTTTCCAGAACTATATTGAACCGGAGTGGTGATATGGGCATCCTTGTCTTGTTCCTGATTTTATTTTATTTTTGGTCTTTTTGAGACAGTGTCCTGCTGTACAGTTCAGGCTGGCCTTGAACTCACTCTGTAACCCAGCTCAAACTCACAATGATCTTCCTGCCTCAGCCTCCTGAGTGCTGGGATTACAGGCATGTACCACCACGTCCAGCTTGTTCCTGATTTTAGAGTGAAAGCTTTTAATTTTTTATCATTTAGAACATGGTATTGGCTGTTTGTCATAAGCGGCTTTTATTTATTTATTTTTTTTTCATAAGCGGCTTTTAGCAGATTGAGATAAAGACCTTCTGTTCCAATTTTCTGTAGAGTATTTATCATGAATGGGTGTTGGACACTGTCAAATCATTTTCTGCATCTACTGAGATGATCATGTGGTTTGTCCTTGGTTCTGTTAATATAGTGTATTACATTTATTGAGTTGCATATGTTGAACCATCCCTGGGATGAATCCTACTTGGTTATGGTGTATAATCTTGATGATTTCCTGCATTCTGTTTGGTAGTATCTTATTGAGGGTTTTTGCATCTATGTTCATTAGTGGTCTGTAGTTCTCTTTTTTGGTTGGATCCTTCTCAGGTTTTGGTATCAGGGTAATAGCTGCTTCCAGGAATGCGTTTGGGGGTATTTCATCCCATTAAAGTGTTTGAGGAGTAATGGCATTAGGTCTTCTCTAATTTCTTGTAGAATTCAGCAGTGAATCCATCAGTACCTGGGAATTTTCTTTGTTGGTAGACTTTTAAAGTTACTTCTTCAATTTTATTGTCTAATATTGAGTTATTTAGTAGAATTTTTATATCTTCATGAATCAGCTTTGGTAATTCATGAATATCTAGGACTCTGTCCATTTCTTCTGAGTTTTTCATTTTGTTAGAGTAAGGTTCTCAAAGTACGTATATCAGTCAGTATTTTACTACAGAAACAGATATAACATGAGATATACAAATATATAAGATTTTATGTTGGGAAAATAAAAATACAAGTATATTAAGTAAGCAAAGTGACCGTTCTAGGATGCATCATGAGGGTGTGTGTTGGTTGGCTGTGATTAAGATGTGGGGCAGGTTAAAACTGTAAATGGGGCTGATTGCTATATAACTATGTACATGTTTGTTGGGATAGCTGTCCCATATTTTGTATATTGGAATAAAGATTTCTATAAATTAAAAAACAAAACAAAACACAAAAACGATGTTCTAAAATCGGCTTACCATGGTCACCCACAGCTGGATGAGGAAGCATGCAAAGGATGTCTGCACACTGGAGACCAAAGGCTTAAATCCAATGCCCGGAGCTCACTGAAGTGTCCATGCAAATCTGTGTCAGGAGCCTGATGGGTCTGTGCCAGAAGGCAGAAAAGTGTACAGCAGAAGCTGAGAAGTCTGAATGGAAGCCAGGAGATGCTGTCCAAGCTGTCCTCCAAAGAACAGAAGCCGGTCCTTCCTCCCTTACTTTCCCTTTATACCACTCAAGGAGCCACCCTAGAGTAGGTCTTCTGCGCCCTAGTGTGTAGAATTGCTGAGCTGATTTAAACTTCTCAAACTGACATAATCAATCAACCATTACAGAAGGTATTGATGACCTTCTGGATTTCTGCAGGATCCATTGTGATTTCATCCTTTTCATGCCTAATGGAATGATTTGAGTCTTTTCTTTCATTTTTTTGGATAAGGTTGGCTAAGGGTTTGTCAATTTTATTTAACCTTTCAAAGAACCAACTCTTCAATTCATTTACTTTGTATTTTTTCTCATCTCAACTGCATTAATCTCTGCTCTGCTCTTTATAATTTCCTATCTTGTATGCACTTTGGGTTTAGCTTGCTCTTCTGTTTTTTGGAAACCTGAGGTTCAACATTAGGTTATTTATTTGAGCTCACTCTGTTTTTCCGGTGTGGGAATTCACTGCTATGATTTTCCCATATAAGATGACTTTTACTGCATCCCATAAATTCCAGTATGTCATAATGGTATTATTATTTAATTTAAAAAAAACTGTCTAATGTATTCTGTAGTTTCATCTGTAACCCATGGGTTATTTGGGAAGGTATTATTTAATTTCCATGTGTTTATGCAGTTTTTGTGGTTTATTTTGCCATTGATTTCCAATTTCATTTAACTATGATCTGATAATATATATGGCATAATTTCACTTTCTCTGTATCTACTTAAGCATGATCTCTAAGATAGTATGTGATCTATTTTGGAGAAAGTCCTTTATGCTGCTGAGAAGAATGTGTATTTTGTTGTTGTAGGATGGAACACTATAGATTTCTGCTAAATCGATTTGTTCAAAGGGTTTGTTTAGCTCTGATATTTCTTTGTTGATTTTTTCATCTAGGTGACCTGTCTCTTTGTGGTGCTGGGATATTGAGGTCTCCCGTTGTGACTCTATTTGTGCTTATCTGGCCTTTCATATGCATTACTGTTTGTTTTATATAGTTGGGTGCACAGGTATTAGGTGCATATATGTTTATGATTGCTGTCTCTTCCTCTTGGACTGTTCCTCTAACAAGTATATAGTGGCCTTCTTTGTCTCTTTTGCTCAATCTTGGCCTGAAATCCATTTTATGTGCAAATAGAGTATCTACCCCTTCTTTTTCTCTGTGTGCTTGTCACACAGAGTATTATTTTTCATCTTTTGACTTTCAGTATGATTTTCTTTTTGAGTGAAATGTGTTTGTTGTCTGTAGAAACATATTTTTGGTTCTTGTTTTTTTTTCCTATTTGTTTTGTTTTATTGTTTTGAGATATGGACTCACTATGTAGTTCAAGCTGCCCTTGAACTCACTCTATAGTTCAGGCTAGCCTTGAACTTGTGATGATCCTCCTGCCTCAGCCTTCTGAGTGCTGGGATTACAGGTGTGCAAAGCCACACCCAGCGTCCATCAACTTTAAAAGATAATTTTACAGGGTACATCAATCTGGGTTGAAGGTTGTTTTCTTTTGGGGCTTGAAATACTTCACTCCAAGCTCTTCTTGATTTAAAGTTTAAATTGAGAAGTGATTCTGATGGGCTTTTGTTTATAGGTGACTTTTCTTTTCTCTAACAGCTTTTATTTTATTTTACTTTGAGAGAAGATCTCACTATGTAGTGAGTTCAGACTGGTCTTGAACTCACTACATAGTCCAAGGTGGCCTTGAGCTTCTGCAATGCTCCTGCCTTAGCCTCCCAAGTGCTAGTGTGCATGCACCATCACACCTGGCTTGTAACAGTTTTTAATATTATGTTCTTCTTGACTATTATATGTCTTGGTACAATTTTTTTCTGATTATGACTATTTAGAGATCTATGTGCCTCACTTATTTCTGTATCTCAAGCTCTTTTTCCAGGCTGGGATGTAGCTCAGCGGCATGGTGCCTGCCTGGCAAGCGTCAGGTCCTGAGTTTGATTCCTGATACAAAAAATTTCTGCTATTCTGTGTACAAGATTTTTTATGTCCTTTGTACTATTTTCTGATTCTTCATTGATTCTAATTAATCTTATGTTAATTTTCTTGGCATCATCTAGCAGCTGCTGGATTGATCTTTAATAGTCCCTTGCCTTTTGTTTTGTTTTGTTTTTTAAAGACAGGGTTTCATTATGCAGTTCAGGCTGGCCTTGAACTCACTTTGTAACCCAGGGTGGCCTAGAACTTGCAGGTTATCCTCTCACCTCAGCCTCTTGAGTGCTGGGATTATAGGGGTGTGCCACCATGCTGGGCTTCTATCTAATTTTAAGAAGTCTTTAATTTAGTGATCACCAATCACAAGCTTGTCTTCTAGATCTGATATTCCATCTTTATACTGGTCAACTGTGTGTTACTTTCAGTATAACTGTGTGTTACTTTCAGTAGAAATTTTTTTTGTCTCTTTTTGTGAGACAGTTTTGTTACGCAGTTCAGGCTGGCTTGAACTCACTTTGTAGCCCAGGCTGGTCTCAAACTTGCAGTAATCAGAGAAAATGCAGATCACCTCCTCCTTTTTCTGTGGTGAGTTCTGTCTCTTCACTTTCTCTGTGGGGTTCAAATTCCTATTTATTTATTTATTTATTTATTTATTTATTTATTTATTTACTTTTTGAGACAGGGTCTTGCTATGCAGTTCAGGTTGGCCTTGAGTTCACTTTGTAGCTCAGGCTGGCCTCAAACACTCAGTGATCCTCCTGCCTCAGCCTCCTGAGTGCTTGGATTACAGATGTATACCACCACACCCAGCCAAATTTCCCTTTAGATTTTTTCTGGTCCTGGGGGTTCACCTCCCTCCTTCCTTTCTCCCCCAAGTTGTTATTTTCCAGTGTCTGGATTCTGAATCTTGCAGAGGTTGATTTGTTGCTGCTTACCATTCCATCATCTTCCCAGAAGTCTCTCTAATATTTAATTTTATATGAAAATGATAATATAGGCAGCCATAGTGGTACATGCCTGTAATCCCACACTTGGGAGGCTGAGACTGGAGGATTTGAGTTCAAGGCCAGCCTGAACTATGTAGTGAGTATCTGTCTTAAAAAAATAACTAAAAAAATTTTTTTGCCTAAGTGGGGTCCTTTGGGTCTAAAAAACTATTGGACAAAACTTCCTTCTGTGGCTAAAAAAGCAGCTACATAAACCAATTTGCCTCAGTTTCTCTATTGATGGATAGGGTAGCTTCTTCAATTTTTCCGTATATATACATATATAACTTTTTTATGATAGTAAAATACTCTTGGTTAAACTTATAAGAACTAGATTCAGAAGCAAATGTTTTATATCTTACTAAGACAATGTCTTACATTTTCCACTGTTAGGCTTTGGTTCCTTAAAAAGCTGAGTTTTAAGAGTTAAAGATTATTTAAATGTTGACTTGTAAAGTACTTTCAGTAGGCAGTCATAATTAGTAAAATAAACAACTACTATCTTAATTTATATCACACCCTCTATATCTGGGACTAGAGAGATACAGTTGTCCCTCACTATATTGTGGTTCATTTATTGCAGCTTCACTGTATTGCAGGCTTTTAAAAGAAAATATATCTAATGGCCCTGAATCAAGGCCAGCAGTTTTCTGTAGCTGTTGGTTTCAAGCAGGAGCCTAAAATGGTATCTTTCTATGGTCTGTTGGCCATTTCAGAACTTTAGAAATGTAATGGTCAATTCACTAGAAAGTAACAAATAACTAAATAAATTTTATGAGAGGACTTCAAGATGGCGACCAGGTAGGCAGTGGAGAGAGAACCTCCCGGAGGAATGCCACTCAGACAAAGGAATATAGGAATATAGCAACATGTGAAGGACAGAAGGGAAAGAGGTGGGTATCCTGAACTTAGGAAGGATCTGAAATGGGAATTGAAGCCCTCGGAAAGACTAAGCAAAACCTCTGCTGGAGGAAAGGATCGGAGATTCCCCCTGGCGCAGTTGGGGGGAGAGGAGAAGGAGGAAGTCACCGCTCCAAGCACACCCATGGCCTGCGCCCTCGTTCCGGCATTCACAGCTTCAGCTTCGGAGGCCCACACTCATGGAAGCCTCCCGGCTCAGACAGGGGAGAGCAGAGTTCCGAGAGCTGGTCCAGGGCTGGAGAGGGGAGGGCGCAGCCAGGAAAGGAGGCAATGGCGGTCGGGAGCAGTTGTCGAACCCAGTGTGAAAATGAGAGGTTGCGACAGCCACTGGGGCAGAGTCCCCACCCTGCGGCAACCTTCCTAATCAGCGCCTGGAGAGAATCAATGCAACTAGTACACAGCCCACCACGCCCAGCTCTGCACTTGCCTTGAGGCGGTGCCCCCTGCCTCTCTGCTGGGTGAGTGGCTGCAGGCGGAGAGCAGCGGGGAACCTCAGCGGTGAGCTGCAGCGGCTCCCAGGGATCCGGCGGAGGAGCAGACGGGGGCTCCAGCACCGCAACGGGAGGGAGATGCACATGGAGGTGGATTGCATGGCTCCACGCCCTTCTCACTCCAACATCAGGCAGGAAGCACGAGCTGGGTTGCCAGGACTCAGCTCCCACCCTGAACGCTCTCTGGGAGCACCTTGAGTCTCGGCGGCTTGAGCAAGCACCGCCTGTTCCTGGCAACAATGGGACAAATCCATGGTCTTCAGGACTCACCCCAAACTATTAATGTGAGCACCAAGAGGGTCTCCTTAAGCTTGCACATATGAACCTTGCATGAACCCAGAGCAACAAATTAGGTGAAAAGCACCAGACCAGGAGTCTGAAAACCATACTCTATACAGCAGACCTGAGAAAATCCTCCAACTCTATTCTAGAATTAATCTTTAAACTCAGTTCATACCCTGAACTAACACAGTGAGAATGGGCCGGGGAGATTTCAAGCCCTTATACCAAGCATTGTAAGTTCGTCCAATGCCCAGCTTCAAGGGGTGGGGAATGGTAATACTGGAGATCAGGAGGAGGGAGGAGGAGAAGAAAGGGCCTCTGGCATCGAGGCAACGGGACAGAGCCGAACGGGTCACTGAGGGCACCCTGATGGGGGCGCATGCCCCATGGCTGCTCTGCTGTGGGCCCCGCGGCTGCTCTGCTGAGGGCCCCATGGCTGCTCTGCTGAGGGCCCTGCGGCTGCTCCACTGTGGGCCCCATGGCTGCTCTTCTGTGGGCCCCGCTGAGGGCGCCCCCTGGACTGGACCCGCCCCCACCCATAGCACGGCAATGGGGCAGAGCCGAGCGGTCCGCTGTGAGCCTAGGTGCCTTTCCACCTCCAACCATGGCAGTTTGTATACACCCGTGTATGTTATAGTATAGTCTGAGGCAGCTGTATCTCTTCCCAAGGCGAGAATCCAGGGGTATAGATAAACCCAGGAATACAGTTATTATCACAGGGAAGATGACTGATTGAGTGGTAGGGCAACGGAGATGAGGGAGGAGAAAACTGAATGATCAAATGGGCCATCATCTGTGTAACTGAGTAACATGTGAAGGTAACGTTATGTAGGACAGCATCCAGAGCTAATTCCCTTCTATGTTCTCTATAATTTGTATTTCCTCAATCATTTTTGTATTAACAGAAGTGAAGTTAACTTTATGTTATGCAGCGTCCAGTGCAAATTCCCTACTATCTTCTCTATAATTTGGTATTTCCTTTAATGTTTGTGTGTTAACTGGTATGAAAATGACATTATGTAATACAGCATCCAGTGCTAATTCCCTGGTAGGTTCTGTATAATTTTGTATTTTCGATATTGTTTATGGCTTGTTCTGGTTCGTATGTCTCCATTCTTTTCTCTTTAAAATAAAAAAAAAGAAATAGCAGAAAAAAAATGTATCTAATTCTGTATTCCAGAGTTTTCACTACATCGCAGGATTTTTCAGTATATAGGTTTCTATATATTTACGATTTTAATTATTTTTGCCTAAAAAATTTAAAACAATATAAATGTTAATTCAAACATCTTAAAAGAATATTAAATCGAAATAAAACACAGTATGTGTTTCATCAGCAGATGAATACCATACCGTACACAGTGGGAATGTAGCACACCACTACAGCTTGCACAAATTTGCCGGTGTGATTGTACAGTGCACTGGCACACTCTTGGCTGATGGAATGGAAGGCAACCAACCACAGGGCTGTATTCTGTATCCTGGGCACTGATTGGCTCACACTGGTGTGCTTGCTATCCTGCACTGTGCCCAAGCATCTCTCTTTGTCCACTTCACATCGAGTACCCATATAGAATTTTACATGTTGTTAAAACTAAATAGGTTTAAGAGTATAGGAAAGGTTAATAAGAGAATGGGATAGGTTTATAGGAGTGTGGAAAGGGTTTATAAAGCCTTTATATATAAATAAAGCCTTTATATATTATATAATATTTTATGTGAATATATATAATAAAGCCTTTATATTTGTGTGTGTGTGTGTGTGTGTGTGTGTGTGTGTGTGTATGTAAAATATAGCACCACTACTATGTGGATTTTCACCTGTCATGGGGGTCTCTGGACCGTAACTCCCGCAATAGGTGAGGGATCACTGTATATTCATCTAAAGACAAAATATGCTATAAACTAAGCTGTAATTTGAGTTTAATGCCAGGCATGGTGGTGCATGACTGTAACCCAGCATTCAAGAGAACAAGGTAAGAGGATTGCTGCAAGTTTGAGGCAGGCCTGGACTACGTAGTGAGTTCAAGACCAACCTGAACTGCATAGCAAGACTTGGTCTGAAAAACACCAAAAAACCAACCAAACAAAAAAAACCCCAAAATCCTAATGTTCTTAATATAATGTCATCATAACTGTTGGTTGTTTTATTTTGAGACAGGATCTCACCATGTAGGTCAGGCTAGCCTTGAACTCACTATGTACCCCAGGCTGGTTTTGAACTCGCAGCAATCCTCCTGCTTCAGCCTCACAAATGCTGGGACTACAGGCATGCACCAACATGCCCAGCATAATTGCTAACTAAAAGTTATGTGGGCTCTTTAAAAATTTTTTTTAAAATTAAATTAAATTTAATTTTTTGTCTTTTTGAGACAGGGTCTTGCTATGCATTTAGGCTGGCCTTGAACTCACTTTGTAGCCAGGCTGGCTCCAAACTTGCAATGATCTTCCTGCCTCAGCCTCCTGAGTTCTGGGATTATAGGCATGTGCCACCATGCCCGGCTTTTCTTTTTAAGTTTAAAAGAAGAAAAATTAAAACAAAGTTTCAGGACAAAATAACAGGAGGATAACAATGGTTCATACACTGCATATTTATTTATTTATTTATTTATTTATTTATTTATTTATTTTTGGTCTTTTTGAGACAGGGTCTCACTATGCATTTCAGGCTGGACTTGAGCTCACTTTGTAGCCTAGGCTGGTCTCGAACTTGCAACAATCCTCCCACCTCAGCCTTCCAAGTGCTGGGATTACAGGCATGCGCCATGTCTGGCCTGTTATCTTTAAATTAGTTGCTCAGAGTATAAGATACAGGCATTTAATTTTCCAAACAGTATTAGCTCTTTTCAATGAACTAAGAGAAATTAGTAATATAGCTATATTAACTATTTTTTGTGTGTTTGTGTGTGTATAATTTTTCTGCTTTCCCTTTCTTCTTTTCTCCTTTCCCCCATCCCAGTTTCTCTTTCTTTTTGAACAGATTCTTTCCATTTTACAATATCTATTGCACATTATGGATCTTTCAACTCACACTAGGGAGACAATACGATGTTTGCACATGTGCGTCTGGTTTATTTCACTTATGAGCATCATCTCAAGTTGCATCTATTTACCTTTACAAGTTTCAAGTTTATCCTTCTTTATGGCTGAGTAGTGGTCCATTGTATAAAAACAGCACATCTTTTTATCCATTCCTCAATTGGCGGGCATTTAGGTTGTTTCCAATATCCAGCTATTACCAGCTGTACTGCTATAAACATTGGCACGGATTTACCACCGTGGCATGATGTTTTTAATTCTTCTGAAAAGATACCCAGCAGGGAACCAGCTGGGTTAAATGGGACCTCCACTCCTAGTTTTTAAAGGAATCTCCACACTGATTTCCACACTGATTGCACCAGTCTACAGTCCCACCAACAGTGGAGAAGGTTTGCTTTGCCTCACAGCCCCTCCAGCATTTGTTATTGTTTAGTTTCTTGATAACAGCCGTTCTTCCTGGGGTGAGAGGGAACCTCAGTGTTGCTTTAATTTGCATCTCTTGAATGACCAGTGATGGTGAACATTTTTTTCATATACTTATTTGCTGTTTGTATTTCTTCATCTGAGAAGTGTGTATTTATCTCAGATGCCCATTTTTGGATTGGGTCTTTAAACTTGAGAAGTCTGACGTTTTTGAGTTCTTTATATGTTCTCCATAGTAATCCTTTGCCTGAGGAACAGCTGGCAGACATTTTTTCCCACATTGTGGGTTATCACTTCACTCTGTTGGTGGTTACTATTGTTGTGCAAAAGCTTTTTAATAAGATGAGATCCAAGTTGTTAATCCTTTTTGATAGTTCCTGTGCAATCAAAGTTTTATTTATATAATCTTTGCCTGCACCAATGCCTTCTAGAGTTCTACCTATTCTATTTTCCAAAAGATTTAATGTTTCTGTCTTAATATTTAGATCTATGATCCATTTCAAATTTAATTTAGTGCATGGTGAAAGATATGGGTCCCATTTTAATCTTCGGCATGTGCAGAGCCAGTTTTTCCAGCACTATTTATTAAAGAGGCAGTCTTTCTTCCAGTGAATGTTTGGCACCTTTGTCAAATAAGAGGTGACTGAGTATGTCTGGAGTTGTTTCTGCATCTTATAATCTATTACATTGATTTTCAGGTCTGTTTTTGGTTTTGCCAGTACCATGCTGTTTTTATCACAGTAGCTTTATAGTATAATTTCAAATCAAGAATTGTGATGCTCCTCCCTTGCCTTTGTTGCCCATAATTACCTTTGCTATTCTAGGTCTTTTCTGGCTCCAAATGAATTTTAGGATTGTTTTCTCTCTATGCTTTTTTATTCTGTGAGATATGCTGTTGGAATTTGATCAGAATTACATTAAATATATAAAACAGTTTTGGAAGTATGTCCATTTTCACTATATTAGTTGTTCCTACCCAAGAGCAAGGGATATCTTTCCATTTTCTGATATCCTCTTCAATCTTCTTAAGAGTACTTTAGCTGGGTGTGGTGGCACATGCCTGTCATCCCAGCACTCGGGAGGCTGAGGCAGAAGGAACATTGTGAGTTCGAGACCAGCCTGGGCTACAAAGTGAGCTCAAGGCCAGCCTGAACTGCATAGTGAGACCCTGTATCAAAAGAAAAAAGAAGAGAATACTTTAGTTTTCAATGTAGCAGTCTTTTACTTCATTAGATTGATTCCTAGGTATTTCATTTTTTTGGATGCTATTGTAAAAGGTGTTCTTTCCCTAATTTCTCTCTCAGTGAGTGAGTTTGCTATTTGTGTACAGGAAGTCTATTGATTTTTTTTTTATTGCAGTGCTGGCAATTGAACTCAGAACCTTACACTTGTCAGGCAAGCACTTATGCTACTGAGCTAGATTCCCAGCCTGGCTATTAATTTTTGAGTGTTGACTTTGTACCCAGCTATGCTACTGAATTTGCTTATTAAATCTAGAAGTCCTTTGGCAAAGCTTTTGGGATCTTCTTTGTAGAGTACGTTGTCATCCATGAATAATGACAATTTAATTCCTTCCTTTACCAGCATTATTGCTCTTATTTCTTTTGTCTAATTGCTCTGGCTAAAGTCTCCAGAACTATATTGAATAATAGAGATGACAGTGGACATCTTTGCCTTGTGCTTGATTTTAGAAGGAAAGCTTTTGGGTTTTGTCCATTTAGTATGAAGTTGGCTATTGGTTTGTCATAGATGGCTTTTATCAGATTTGGATAAAGACCATCTATTCCAACTTTCTGTAGGGTTTTAATCATGAACAGGTGCTGGAATACATCAAAAGCTTTTTCTACATCTGTTGAGATGATCAAATGGTTTTTGTCATTAGCTCTGTTAATACGGCATTTATTGATTTACATATTTTGAAGCATCCCTGTATTCCTGGGATGAATCTTACTTGGTCATGGTGTATAATCTTGATGGCTTGCTGCATTCTGTTTGCCAGTATCTTATTGAAGATTTTTGCATCTATATTAATTAGGAAGACTGGACTGTAGTTCTCTTTCTTAGTTGGGTTCTTTTCCAGTTTTGGTATCAGGGTAATGCTTGCTTCCAGGAATGAATTTGGGAATACTGCTTCCCTTTCAATTTCATTAAAGAGAGTTTGAGAAGTAGTGATGTTAGATCTTCTGTAAATTTCTTGTAGAATTCAGTAGTGAATCTGTCAGGGCCTGGGTTTTTCTTTGTTGGTAGATTTCAAATTACATCTTCAATTTCACTGATTGATGTTGATTTATTTAGGATTTTTATGTATTCTTGATTCAGCTTTGGTAATCCATATATATCGATGTCCATTTCTTCTCCATTTTCCAACTTACTAGAATACAAGTTTTCAAGTAGATGATCTTCTGGATTTCTTCAGGGTCTGTTGTGATTTCACCCTTTTTTATACCTAACTGCACCAATTTGGGTCTTTCCTTTTTTTGGTAAGATTGGAGAAGGATTTATCCATTTTATTTATTTAATCTTTCAAAGCACCAAGTCTTCAATTCATTTATTCTTTGTATTGTTTTCTTAGTCTCCAATACATCGATTTCTGTTCTGATCTTTATAATTTCCTCCCTCATACGAGCTTTTGGCTTAGCCTGCTCTTTTTCTAGAAGTTTGAAGTTCACCATTAAGTTGTGTATTTGCACCTACTCTGTGTTCCTGATATGGGTACTCACTGCTCTAAATTTCCCTCTTAGGACTGCTTTCATTGTGTTCCATAATTTCTGGTATTTTGTATTTTCATTATCATTTAATTTTTAAAACTGTCTAATTTCTTCTTTAATTTCATCTGTGACTCTTTGGTTGTTCAGGAGGGTGCTATTTAATTTCCATGTGTTTCTCAAGTTCTTGTGGTTTCTTTGATTTGCACTGATTTCTTAGTTCATTGCACTGTAGCCTGAAAATATGCATGGGAAAATTTCAATTCCTTTGCATTTATTTAAGCATGTTCTATGGCTAGTATGTGGTCTATTCTGGAGACTGTTCTGTGTGCAGCTGAGATAAATGTATATTTTGATGTTGTGGGGTGGAATACTCTATAGACATCTTCTAAGTCCATTTGTTCAAAAGTTTGGTTAAGTTCTTTATTTCATTGTTGGCCTTTTGTCTAGTTGATATGTCTTTTTGTGACAATGGGTACTGAGATCCTCCAATATAGTTGCATTAGTGCTTATTTGATTTTTCATGTCCATTAATATTTGTTTTATATAGTGGGTGCACTGGTATTTAGTGCATATATATTTATGATTGTTATCTCTTCTTCTTGGATTTTTCCTTTTATGAGGATGTAGTGACCTTCTTTTTCTTTATCTCTCTTAATCAGTCTTGGCTTTAATTAGAAATCTCTGTCTTCAAATAGAATTCACTCTGTCTTCAACTAGAATAGCTACCCCTGCTTTTTTTCTGGGTTCCTGTCACGTGGAGTATTGTTTTGCATCTTTTCAGTTTCAGTCTATGAATTTCTTTTTTTATTGTCACAGTTTGAGTTTTATTATCACCACACTGCTCAGCCCTTGATGGCGAACTTGCCCAGGGGGTACAGTGGCTTCTGCTGCTGCTTCTTGGTCTTTAGCTTCTCTTCATGCTTGTTGAGCTGGCAGCACATGGCTCATATCTTCTTGGGCCACAGGTCCAGGAACATGTACTTCTTGCCCTGGTAGTATTTCCTGAGGTTTTCTTTCTGGGTCCTGTTGATAATGGTGAGAAGACAGGCAATGGATTTCCAACAATTCAGATCTCGGAGAGCCTGGGTGCCACGCCGTCCATCACTTTGGTGATACACAGCTGCGACAGCTCCACCTTCAGGTCTTCCAGCTGTTTCAGTGACTCCTCCTTCTTGCCACAAAGGTCC
>PVLD010008674.1:64442-82507 GCA_004027595.1 Dinomys branickii
CCCCCCCCCCCCCCCCCCGTTTGTTTCCCTTGCCAGTGGATTCCTTCTGTTGGGCTTAATGGAGCTGTAGTCTTTGTTATCTCTTTCTGGAATGTCTTTCAAAACATTTTGGGAGTACTGATTTGGTGGTCATAAATTTCTTCAGATGTTCTTTGTCATTAAAGTATCTTATTTCTCCATCAGTTTTGCAAGATAATTTTATGGGGTACATCAATCTGGGTTGGAGGTTGTTTTCCTTTATTTTTTTGGTACCTGGAATCAAATTCAGGACCTTGCGCTTGCCAGGCAGGCACTTACACCACGGAGCTATATCCCTGGCTCGATTGTTTTCCTTTAGAACTTGAAATACTTCACTCCAAGTTCTTCTTGACTTGAGGGTCTGTGCCAAGAAGTCGTCTGTGATTCTGATGGGCTCTCCTTTATAGGTGATTTGTTTCTTTTCCCTAACAGCTTTTAAGATTCTATTCTTGTGTTGAATTTCTGAAATCTTGATTATGATATACCTGGCTCTAATTTTTTTATTGTGGCTAACTGGAGTTCTATATGCCTCAGTTATCTCTGTGTCAAATTCTTCCCTACTAGGGAATTTTTCTGCCATGACATCTGTGAACAGTTTTTTTAAAAAAATATCATTTGTGGTATTTCCTGCTTTTTCAGTGACTCCAATCTTAAGTTATTCTTCTTTGGCTCCTCTAGCAGCTGCTGAATTGATTTCTCATGATCCCTTTTGCTATCTTTAAGGAATCTTTCTGTTCATGATTGCCAGCCACAAGCCTGTCTTCTGTATCTGAGATCCCAGCCTCACACTGGCTCATTCTGCTGTGGATACTTTCAATGGAATTTTTATTCTCCTGGATATCTGCTTGTATCTGCCTTATAGATTCCATTTCTTTCCTATGCTGAGCTTCATAGCTTCTATAATTTTCTTAAACTCCTCTATTTTTTGGTCTGTATCTGCTTCAGAGTTACTAAGCATGGTTTTCATTGTGGTCATATCTTTGCAGCTATCTGAGAAATTATTTCTGATTTGATTTTTTCTAGACCCTCATTCGCTTTGTTGTTACCCCTTCAAAGAGGCCAAAGGGGTGACTTTTGTATTGTTCCACCTCATTGCCCGCTGGGTTTGCCTTTGGTGAACTGGATGTCTGAGGTTGCATCTTGTTGGAGTGTCTTCTCATTTTCTTTTCTTCTTTTTAGTTTAGGTCCCGGAGTGATGCTTGCAAATTGCCTTTGGTGGGTTGCATTATTGCAAGTATTTAGAACCCTTAGGAAATCACTTCTCTGAGGTATCTTCCAGGTGTAACTGATTTTTGGTTTTAAGACTGCTACAAGATCTTACCTTTTCAATTTGTTGGGGAGGAGAAGTTGCTGCCTGTTTGTCCCAGCCGTTGGTTCTTTGAAACTGTGCCACAGTATTTTCTATGACCCTTAGTCAATTTCAGCCTTGGAATACCAGAATGAATAGCTGTTTAGAACAATTATGGCACTTTTGGCTATAACAATCAGCCTAGAAAATGACAAAGTGAGGTAATTTACTACCTTTAACTATATGAACTAGATTTGTAGTTATATAACAAAATCTAAAACAGACCAGAGAATTATGTGCCATATGTAAGTCATTAACATGTCAAATTTACCTTCAGGGATTAAAATTTAAAAGAGATTATGGAAAAAATAGAGAAGTAGAAGAAGAGGAAAAGAGAAGTAAGGCTGGAGGACAAAGGGGATCGTGCTAACTTTGGGAAATTGGTGCAGGAGACTGGAGGGAAAGAAAGAAGAGATAAAAAGAAGAGAACAGAACAAGAACTACAAAGAGGCTGGAAACCATGGTCACACTCACAGAGGAACAAGATCAAATAATGAAGGACAAAAAACCCAAAAACATAAAAACAAAACCATCACCACCACCACCACCACAAAAACTAAACAAGAGACAGAGGGGAAAAAAAAAAAGTCCACTTCCAAGTTTGTCTCTGCTGTCACTGGTATACAAATGTGGAGACAGTCCTGATCTGTGCCAGGCTGCCCCAGCCAGCCAGCAGTAGCGTTCTGGTGGGGCAGTGGATAAGCTCAGTGAGCTGCACCTTCTGGCAGAGACCAGACTCATTCAGTCTACAGCTTTCAGTGTACTTTCCTTGGGCCTAAGCCCAGCTGGGAGCTGCTAAATGGAGCCAGCAGCCACTCTGAGTTCTGAGCTCAGCCGGCCCCTCTCTAAGATGGCTCTTGGCCGACTGCTCTCCTGCATGGGGCAACTGAGCCTTCCACACTCATCGCCAGCTAGTGCAGTCCTTCATGTCCACTGCTCCCCTCCACTGCTGCATCTCTCTCCAGAGGCCTCTGGGGTTGCCAGCAGTCACTGTGAGTCAGCAGGGTTTTTTTTGTTTTGTTTTCAATCCAGGATCAAGTTTATTTTAGTTTCATATAATAGGTATTCAATTCCATAAAAATTGCAAACATCACCTTTATGAATATTTAAATGCGATTCTGTAAACAAAATCAGCAAAAAATCCTAAGAATTATAAAAGTTTTAAGAATACGAACCTTATCACTTCTGAATATATATTTTTTAAAAGATTAAAAGCCAGTAAACGTAGAAGTTGAAGGAGAAGAGAAAAATGCTGACAACAGATTATTTGAACTGTCCTCTTCCCAAATATCCAAAACATCGCCTATACCACTGTTTCCAGTGTAGCTTGTAAAACCCAAAAACTCTGACCTCTCTGCACTAGTCTGAAATAAATTGAGTAGGGACTGTACCGGTGAACTACAAATTTTGTTTTCCTTTTGTGTAATAAGAAATTCAGTCCTTTTCTTATCTGATTCAGCATCTGGCTCCAGATTTTCTTTTTTATTTCAACCTAATAATATTTTCACTTTTTGGTGGATCTCATTAGAAGGTAAGTTATCCACATTCTTGATGTCACATTCGCTGAGTTCCTCAGGAGGATGACGGGACAGATTTTTTGTGTTTATTGTCAGGTGCTCTTTGAACCATCTGTTGTTAACAGATCAGAATCATGACCAACTACTGAATGAAGGTCCTTTTCCTTTAGATCTTTTGTGGGGGAGGGCATAGTATCTGACTTTTGCTTTGGATGGGATACATTATTATCCATCTTGATATGAGAAACTTGTACAGATGTCTGTAGATTACTAGGACAGTGATCTACCCTTAGTGCTTCTAAGTTATTTTCATTTATAGTTAATTCATACTCAAAAATGTCAAGAATGCATTTCTGGTTGTTTTTTCACATGGAGGTAGCTTCGTAAACTTCTGTTTTGTGTCATTTTCAGCTGCATTTAACATGGAACATTCATTAATCATTTTCTCATTAAGTCTTTTCAATTCATTTGAAGGGTAAGGAATGGGTTCTGAAGTAAACACAAGCTTTCCTTTGGGTTCCTGGGTTTCTTCAACCACGAAAGTATGCTTAATCCTTTGCACATTATTTTCCCTGAAATCTTTCTGAGAAATACATTGGGTCCTAGTCTTTTTTTGATTCAGTCTTTTTCTGCACTTTCGAAGAAATAGGAGAAAGGGATCCAACACTGTATTTTATTCTTTTCTTTTTAGGTGTATCTTTTTCATGTTCCACAAAATCAAAAACTAATTTTGACACAGTATCATCAACAACTTGATACTAGTTACTCTCTGCAAAGTTTCTGTGTGGCACACCAAGAAGGTGAGTTTCAACATCTTCATATTTCTGTAAGCAACATTTACAATATCTTTTTTTCCCCCTTCTCTTTCAATGGGAGTTGAATTGGGGTTCCACCATATTTATCATCATCTGTTTGGATTCTTAGTTTAACCTGAGTTTGCTTCTGGATGCTAGATGGCTTCACTACATCAAATGGACTGCAGGGCTTCTGGACAAAGCTTATTATAGGCATATTGACCAGCTGAAGATAAAATGGCCTATAAAGTTGGCTTGTATCTTCTACTTTTACAAAAGGCTTTCTGAGTCTTCCTGTTTTTGTTCTTTGTGTTCCAGTATTAATGTTTCTCCCCACGTCTTCTACAGAAGTGCTTGGTTTCTTCACTGAGCACAACTCTTTTTTCTTTTGTTCAATGTAGAATCTCATATCATCAATATGAAGAATTTTTACTCCCCATGATAAGATATTTGATAATATACTATTTGCAGGAATAAGGTCATGATCCTTGATAGCTTTTTTGACTAATAATTCTCCTCTGCTTAAACATATTCTGTCTGCAGTCATAAATGAACTTCCATCATGACTGGGATGATGTGAAGTGGTTTCTGCAGTCTATGCAGATTCTGGACTCTACAGGAGAAATTCGACTGTGTTTGCACAAATTTTGCTTCCTTTTTATTCAAAATAAGATAACTGAAAGTGGGGTGTGGTGGCGCACGCACATCTGTGATCCCAGCACTCAGGAGGCTGAGGCAGGAGGATCATTGTGAGTTCGAGACCAGCCTGGGCTACTCAGTGAGCTCAAGACCAGCTTGAACTGCATAGTGAGACCGGTCTCAAGAAGACAAAAACAGAAAAGAAGATAACTGATATCTTTGTTGAGAAATTATTCAGCTCCCTCTCCTAGGTCCTTTATGTCCTTTTGCAGTTTTTCAGATAAGGTGACAGAGGGTAAGTCAAGATAAAATACTTTTCTTCAGAGTGTCTTATATTTGGATCTTTCTGATCTGTTATTACTTTTAAGATATTTCAGAGATAATCTGTTCTTTTCATTTTTGACTTGGATTCCACCCTGGAATGGCCCTTTGCTGTGGACCCTCATGGCATGATGGTTCATGGCAGCTGCCTGGCACTACATGCTGGGTCCAGGTGGGTGCCGTGCCTCATGGCAGCGGGGGCCAGGCTTCTCTGGCCAGGGGACTGGATGGCCCCAAGCAGGGGAGGGTTGGGTCCACAGGTGAGTTTCAGAGTGGGATCCAGCTCCTAGGCACGGCGGAGGATGGGAAGGGAGAGCCCAGCAGGTTTGAATCTCTCCTTATGCAGTGAGTCCCATCTCAGGGAGAAGGTGCTGCTGGCTACCCGCAGCCTCTTTGTTGAAGTTTCTTCCTTCTCCTTGTGGGCTTCAGTTTGTGTGTCAGATCCTTCTTGGGTCCAGGGAACCCACTTCTCTCCCTCCTGTCTTTCTCATCTTTCTATATTCCAGCATCTGGGCAACAGCACTGAGAGAGGCTCTTTCTCTGCTGCTTACCACTCCGTCATCCTGGTCGAGCCCCCATGTTTGCTCTTGATTTCAGATTTCCCCCGTAAAACTGTTCTCCAGTCAGGTGTGGTGTTGCATGCATGTAGTACCAACATTTGGGAGGCTGAATCAGGAAGATCACCACAAGTTTGAGGACAGCCTGGGCTGCATAGTGAATTCAAGGCCAGGCTCAACTGCACAGTAAGATCCTGTCTCAAAGAAACCAAAAACCAAAACAAAACAGGAAAATCCAACCCCTCTAAAACAAATTAAAATTTCTTCCAGAATTTGGCTTTATGACAACTGTGATTGTCATAAAAACCAGCAGAGGATCTGCCACTAACCCGGTCATAGAACAGACCATTCTATGCTTTGTCATGCACAAAAAAAGAAATAGCAGTTCTCTGGCCATACATTATATTTCAAACTGCTTCATATCCAGATAAGATTATGATAGTCAAGCATACTGATCTCCTTTTGATTCTGGTGTAACTGACCTCCTTGGTGTTCAACAACCAAGGCTTGGAGAGCAAAGCTAAAAGAGGTAACCGGGCAAAGGCCAGGCAATAGCTTTGTTCTGGCTCTCCAAGGTCAACCAGGACCGAGGGCATGAGGAGACCCCTCTAATGGAGCCTACAATTCAGGAGAGTCACCCAGCCTCCTGAACAGGAAGATTGTTGGACCCAGAGGACAGGAGCCAACCAGAGCACACAGTGCTAGCAGGAGGGCCACCCAAGAAGGATATGTCCCCCATGCTTTCAAGGGAAGCCTTTTGATCAAGCATGACCATGACCCATCCTAGCAGATAACACTGATAGAACAGGGCCGGGGATATAGCTCAGTGGCATAAGCACCTTCCTGGCAAGAGCAAGGTCCTGAGTTTGATCCTTGGTACTGAAACAGAACAAAACATTAACAGGACAAAAAGCCTAGAGGGGAGCTAAGAGGCTCCTCCTGTGACCTCACGTGTGACCCCTGGGGAGCTTTAACTGACCTTGACAAATACAATATATATAGAGAGATTAGTTTTGGTTAACACAGGTCTCATTTTTAGTTTTAAACATCCAGCAGAAAGTATAACCAAAATTACCTGTATCTATAGCTATGTACTTATATGATATTAAATTATGCCAAAGGGTAATGAATCCCACATTTTTAGAGCCATTCATTGTTCATTAATCTTCTACTATTAATTTCTGGCCCCAGCCTGTTTAACCAGGTTAAAAAATGAAGCTTAAGTGTCAGTGACTTGCTAATGTTTTTGGCCTCTTTTCCAGACTATCAAAAAATGACCTTTCATCACTCTGCAGAGCAAGTGTGGGCTAAGGAAATAGAAAAAGAGGGTAAGAACAAAGACAAAAGTACATGTTGCATCTGGGAATTAAGCTGCAAAGCCAGCTTCTCTCCTGCTTTTCACTTTGCTTTCTTGAATACACTCTGCCACTGCTTTTTGCTTGTTTCAATTCTTTGTTCAAGATGAGAAGAACCTAGAATCTCTGTTTATTTGGTGGCCACTTTTAGAAGCAGGCTATCTGATAATAGAACCTCTCAGACCCTGCTCTGTAACAGAACTAGGAAGAGAAAGAATGCTTGGGTTTACTCAAGAGCCTACAGGAAGCAGTCCACACCTGTACAGTCCAGCACTCTGGGAGGCGGAGGCAGGACAATGCAAGTTCAACCTGAACTACACAGCCAGACCCAGGCTCAAAAAATGGGAAAGGTGAGAAAACAGGGGAAAGAGAGAAGAAGAAAGGAAAAAGAAAGAGTGAGGAAAGAAGGAAGGCAGGCAGGAAGTGGGGCGAAGAACCCTTGGGGGTGGGTGTGTGGCTGCCCAGGCCTGGAGCCTGAACCTGCAGGGCTTCAGGGTGGATGGAGACCTTGGAGCTTGGGCCTGGGGGTTGGTTCTCCACCAGAGGAGAAGGGAGGACTTCTAGAAATGTGGAAAGTCTGGTCTGTGGAGCTAGACGAGAAAGCAGAAGAACATGGGTGGCCTCCCCCGTAGGCACACACGATGGCTTTTTTCCAGGTCCACCCTTGCACCTACACTCAGACAGAGAGATGGGCCGCAACCCTGTCTTTGGAACAAGCTAATGGAACTGGCCAGTTGCCCTGTTAGATTTCCTCCAACATCTTAGTCAGTGGTTATTAAATGCTTTGGCTCAGGTTCTTATTTGAAAATCCAATGAAAACTATGCAATAAAATGCTTATCTGGGAGGCTGAGGCAGGAGGATTTAAGTTCAAACCAGGCAATTTAGCGCCAACTCCCCCCCCCAAAAAAAAAACTTCATGTGCAAAGTGCATGCTATTTAACAGGCTTCTGGGCTGTCTGTCCAGGCATGACTCAGAAGCAAGCACTGCCCCCCAGAAGGTCCACAGGGCTCAGGACAAGTGACCTGTCGTGGCCCACATACCTATGTCTAGGTATGGAGGGGTCCCGAGGTCAGGTGAGCAAGCTGTTAAGGTGTGCTCCTTCCTCTGACCTTGACAGGTGGTCTCATATAGGCTTGGAAGGTCAAGCCTGAACTCAGAACCAGCCGCCTTTGGCTCCCAGCTCCCCAGCCCTCAGCCTGCTGGTCTATTCCTATCCCTCAGCTCCACCCTGCCGAGCCCCTATACACACACTGGTGGACATCCCAGCTCACAAGCCCAAGCTCTGATTGCACCCTGCAAATAGCTGTTCCTGGCCACCTATTGGGGTCAGGGGTGCTGAGAGAGCCAAGACAGGGGCACTGTCAGCTCACATGAGCACACTGCTAACTTAGAGAAACCTAGGTTTCATTTTACTTAGGTCACAGAGGACACAGAGAACATAAGCCCTCCGTCTCTCCAACACGGCCCCTCAAAACCCACCGAAAGACGCTATTAGAAAAGCCTCTTACCCAGGCATGGTGGCACATGCCTATAATCCCAGCACTTGGGAGGCTGAAGCAGGAGGATCACTGTGAGTTCAAGACCAACCTGGGCTACAAAGTGAGCTCAAGCCCAGCCTAAACTGCCTAGGGTGACCCTGTCTCAAAAAAGACCAAAAAAAAAAAAAAAAAAAGCCTCTAAGCCTGTAAGACAGCTTCTGTTCTGTTCGTACAGAGAGGTCCCTTAACTGTGAGTTCATGTCCCTCTTTACCGCTGAGGTGTAAAGGGGGCTCCCCATTCATGGGCAGAAGACTGCTCAGACCTTGGAATGGAACTTGGTGATTTTGGCAGAAAATGTTAGTATGTAGAAAAACAGTGCTCCAGTGAATGACCAGCTTTAAAGTTTCCATACTGGGATAGAGTTCTTGCCTAACATGTGTGTGGCCCTGGGTTTGATCTCTAGCACCACTACCAAGAAAAAAAAATTCCAATCTGTGACAGACAATTTTTGTAAAATACAATGAAAAATGAAATCCTCAAAAATGGTTTGGAACTTGCATGTTGCAGCAAAGTCTTTTTTTTTTTTTTTTTGAGGCAGAGTTGCATATGTTACCCAGGCTAGTCTTGAACTCCTGGGCTCAAATGATCCTTTCCATTTCAGCCTTGGGTGGCTGGGACTATAGCCATGCGCTGCCCTGCCTGGATTTCAAGTCAAATTTTGCTACAAGTTTCTAAATGCTTGCTTGCAGTTGCTAAACCTAGATCACTGTTAATAAGTAACAAGCATTTTGTTGACTGGCTGCGGAGCCTTAGTCCTAGGGAGCAAGGTGGGCCCCTGCAACCCCTCTGACATCATGTATGGGAGAGGTGTGGCTGGAGGAGACCCCAGGGTGCTGTGGTGAAGGGTGCTGTGGATCAGCCCACGGCAGTAACCTTCCTTCCCCAAATCTAAGAGTAGTGTAAGGGAGGAGCTGGCTTTGGATATATAAATCCTTAGACAGTGTGGGAACCACAGACTAATTTATCAATGAATCAATTTCCTGCCACATATCACAGTCCCAGCCCTCCAGAACAGACAAGGGAACCAAAGACAGGAGACTTATTTGTGAATGAGAAAGTCTGTTATATAACAGAGGAGCTTGACTTGAATAGCTATCTGTAGAACCACTTATAGGCTCTGTAGACTGTAAGATGCACCAGGCTGCTGGCTTCTTTGTTTGCTGCTTGCCTTGCCACCGTTGGAGAAGCCACAAGTGTCTCTTGTTCTGCAGCTGGTTAACCTCCGTCTCCATCTTCTTCCAGCTCTCTGATTGTGTGAGTATTGGTTGGCTCTAATTGCAATGTGTTGGTTCCCTTCATTCTTTCCTCCAAGCATCACTAGCGTCTGTAAATAAAATACTTTCATCTTTCGAAACCCTAGAACCATGGCACAGGGGGAAGGGCCAGGGAGAAGAGGAGATGGGTAGTAACGCCTGGAAAGGAGACATGGGGAGCAGTGGCCGCCATCATGAAGGGTTAGGCCATCCCCTCTGACTGCGTGAGCAAGGCACCTGGAGGGAAGGAGAGGAAGCTGGGGAGGAGGCGCTCCCTGGCACTGCGTTCTCTGCCTATAACAGTCCATGTTGCGGCCCCTGGGCCTCAGGCGGACCTGCAATATGCATGCACTGTACAATGAAGGCACAAAAAAATCCTGTGTAGGGTCAGAGCAGGGTTGAAGATGCATCTCAACGGCAGAGCACCCTCCTGAGCATTGCACATGGAACCTATCAGAAAAGTACCGGGTGTTTTGTTTGTTTGTTTGTTTGTTTGTTTGTTTGAGATAGGATCTTGCTATATAGTTCAGGCTGGCCTCAAACTTTCAGTGATCTTCCTGCCTCAGCCTATTGAGTGCGTGCCCAGTTTTAAAGTGCTATTTTCTAAATAAATAAATAATAAAGTGCTATTTTCAATTCTTAATTTACATCTGGTGCAAAGCCAAGCAAGTCTTTGATAGCACAGTTTAAATCTGTGCCAGGCAGAGTAAGTGTCTGCTAGGACAACATGCTGATCCCTTATTTGCGTGAGGGAGAGAGAAGCCAATCCAGGAACTCCAGATTCAGAAGACCCCTCTCCCTTATCCTCATGGCTGTCTGTTCACCACTGCTCTCACTCTGCAGGGTGTGTTTCCCACTCTCAATAAATTACATTTTCTATGCATCTTGTCCAGTTCTGTGTTCAGGACATGAATCTCCTCACTGAAAAGAATTCCCGGGGGACCCATAGTCTGGTAGCATTTTCTGGGTGAACCAGCCCAGAGAGAAGATCCTTTTGGAGAAAAAGTTTCTTTTCTTTTGCTCTCTTCTTTTTTGTTATTTTTGTCACTCATTATGGGCACAAATCAGACACTCAAAAGCCAGCAGAGGATCTGCCACTAACCCAGTCGTAGAACAGACCATTCTGTGCTTTGTCATGTACAAAAAAAAAAAATCTATGCATTATGGATATTCCGTGTGTGCAGCACCTGGCGTTTAGTATGTCTTTTTTGCTCCCACACTTTTGCTCTTCCCACTTCATTCAATTTTTTCATTCTTTTTGGGGACAATAGCTATCAGTAGCTCAGTCTCCTGCCTGTGTAGCCACCTACCCCAGCCTGCCTTTTTGGTGTTCATCGGGATGAAAGTCACAGGTGCTTCCCCCCAGTTGGCTTTTTATCTATCTCAAGCCTTAGTGAGTCATATGCTTTAGGGTCCTGCTGGGGGCAGATCAGACCCCGATACCTGTGGGGGGAATGGTGGGAAATAAAGAAAGACAAGACACAAATTTTAAGGTACAAGAGGACTGGGAGGGACCCGCTTCTAGTGGACAGGCTCAACAATATCCCCAGCTGGCCTACTTTTATTAGCAATCAAGAGGCACAGGGTGTGGGGTGGTGTATTTTTCCTGAAATACTGACTGTGGTAGACACAGAAAAATGAATGGAGAACAAGTTTTTTCTCTATATCAGTACACTGCGTTCTTCATTTTTTTGGGACCGGGACTCAAAGTCAGGACCTCCCTGGCCCTACACCTATATACATAGGGTTGTCCTCAGAAGATGTTGTCTTTCCTTGGGAATGCCATGGTTATGAGCTGTCCCTGTGAAGCCAGGCTGCATGGTAACCTTCTGCATACTTCCCTGTTCCTAAAGGGAGATCACGCCAGCCTTGAGACCACAGAACCCCGTCCCAGGCACAGTGAGATATTACTCCTCAGCTGCTGGTCCCCAGCAGGGCCCCTGTTCCTAAAAACCTTGGGGAGCCATCTGAGTTCACCTTTCTACCGTATTTCCCAACTATCCTTGTGGACAACAGGAAACCTCACCCTTGGAGATAAGAGCTATGATCTCTGCCTTTGGGGAACAAACAGGGTTCCTCCTCTCTTCCCCCTCAAAACCTGATTAGATCTCCTTCCTTCTAACAGAAATCCAGGTAATTTAGAAACATGTGCCGGAGGGCTTGAGTAGAACAAAGGGAGCAGGCAATGAAGGTCAACCCCACGGTTGTGAGTATGCAGAAGTAGAGCAGGAGTATTTCAGTCAAGAGGTAACAGCCAGGTGTGGTGGCACAGGCCTGTATCCTAGCGATTGGGAGGCTGAGACAGGAGGATTATTGTGAATTTGAGACCAGTCTAGGCTACATAGTGAAATCCTATCTCAAAAAACAAACAAGAAGAAGAAGAAGATAATGTAACCTGTTTTTGTACTGGAAACTTTCCAAGGCTTTCTTCTTAAATGCTGAGAAATAGTCTTCTGTCTCTATGGTCTTAAAAAGTAATTATTAACAAAGTCTCTTATGGTCAGGAAATGGGAGGGTTGCTGTTTTTCAAGTAGGTAGATAGAGCCAGTAGGGGCTCCACTCTGATGGTTAAGGAGTCACAGTGGTCTGCAAGATATGGAGAGACATAAGGGGAAAGGGGAACGCCAGCGGTTCTGCTCGCATTGCCAGAGAAGCCTGGTAGTGCAGTTTGAGTTTCACATGGGATGGCCCAGGGCCAAACAGGTCTCTATCCTTCTGTGGTGAAGCCCTCAGAAGACCCAGACCAAGTCTTCCCTCTTTCCACAGCCTCGTGAAGGCCTTGGGAAACACTCTGCAGGTCCTATAAACTCACACTTAGGCTGGATCCTTCACAACTGGAAACAACAGGACCTTGACAATCTGAGAGAGGAAAAAGCCAGTTTATTTTCTATTGCAGTACTATTTGGGTGAACTAGGAGATGGGGAGAGATGAGTACAGAATGGCTGTCTAAATTATAGTATTGTTCTTCAGCTAGATCTTTTCTACAAAAGTCAGGGGAAGTGGTCTGAAACCCCTTATGTCTAGACTTTCATGGATATTTATTGGAAACCTTGTCTCTGCAAAGATCCTAGAGGTATGGTACTTAAAGGAGACTGAAGTAACTGAGGATCCCCTCCTCAGACCCCCACCTGTCTCAGAGGGATACTGGTCTCTCCCACCTGTTTAAAAGGCAATCACACTGGGAGGTCTCCCCACTGTCCTCCTTATTGTCGTCAGGGCAGTGAATCAGTCCACCCCTCCAGTTGACTCAGAAACCTCACCAGCATCTAGTTCCCCAGAAACACCCAGCTCCTCAGCCTTCTTTTTGCTCCCCAGACAGCTTTGAGCTCAATTTACAGCTCACCCCTGAGAGAGCTCCCAGAAGGGACACCTCAAGGCCAGGTTCCTTTTCCAGTGGCAGATACCCAACAAAGCAAAGAACTTTCAGGCTGATCTTCACAAGATCCCAGTAGGTTTGCAGATGGGTTTCAGACTTTGACCCTTGCTTTGACCTCTCATGGGGAGAATTCTAATTTGTCTTTGCTACTGGTTGACCCTGGATGAAAAGCAGAGACTCCTAACAGAGGCCAAGAGAGGCTCAGATGAGCAATATGGTGCAGAGAAAAGCCAGTCACCCCTGAGAGGTTACTGTTCCTCTGACAGCCCAGCTGGGATGATAATACGGGGATGAGCTAATCACAAGGTCTGAAGTAATGACTGCTCTTACCATGGGAATAGAAAGATGCATTAAGAAACCTGTTAGTTACAAAAGTGAGAGAGATTACAGAGGGCAAAGAGGAAAATCCAGCCATCTTTCATAGCTGACTGTAGAAGTTTTTTTGTAAATATACAAATCTAGACCCATCTTCCAAGGGTCTAATGGGACATTTTATTAGTTAATCAGTCACATAGTCAGCACAAATTACAAAACCTTCGGATGAGCCTGAGATACCTATAACCCAGTTGCTGGATGCAGCCTTTTCTGTACTCAGTAAGAATCTGGAGGAGGATGGAAAGGAGAGAAACCAAAAATAAAGGCAGCTAAAATTATGGCTCTTGCAATCGACTGTGCTTTAAGCACACCCTGGTTAGTCAAGGGAAAGCCCAGGGTGAATCAAGGACTGAGTTCGTGCTTTAAATGCAAGGAAACTGGACACTGGTCACACAACTGTACTAAGCCACCGCCCAGGCCCTGTTCCATGTGTCAGGCAGCTGCTGTGACTGATCCATGGTCCGGGAGGGTTGATCATTCCAGCTTCTAGGGAGGGGCAAGGCCAGCCCTGTAGCCCCTGCTCTGCCTGAGGCAAACTGCAAAGCTGTTATCTGTGGACATCTCTGTCTCCTGTGAAGAACCCAGCTGACCCTGAATATCATGAGTACAGCAACTCAATTCAGGCAGAAATGTGTCTTACTCTGCTTTGATAACTTCCTTCTATAGGAAATGTTCCTCTAGGTTTGTAGCCAAAACAAGGTCAAGAGGAGCCCTAGTCAGAGCTCCTGTATTTCTGTTTTGACATGTCAATTCAAAGGTCAAAGCAGCCATGAGTTTCTAAGTGTACTATGGTGTCCTGCTCCATTACCAGAAAGAGATTTACTTTTTCAAGAGACTTCTAAAACTTGGCTATGATTATTGCCAATACCCCTCATAAGGATTCCCAATGTAGGGGCTATTTTAAATGTAATGAAAATGTTAATCCTGTATTTCTACACTGGGTGTGGTAGTGCATGCCTGTAATTCCAGCAGTCCGGAGGCTGAGACAGGAAGATCCTCGCAAGTTTGAGGCCAGCCTGGGCTACAAAGTGAGCTCAAGGCCAGTCTGAACTGAGTAGTGAGACCCTGTCTCAAAAAGACAAAAAAAAAAAAAAAAAAAAGTCCTGTATTTCTAACACTAGCATATTCCTAATGCTGTTCAAGGATAAGGCTGGGGGACACAGATGATTCTCATAATTAGAGAGGTACAAAACTTAACAAGCCATGATCCTCCTGGATCCAGGTGCAAGATAAATGCAACTTAGCCAGACAGTGATGTTTCTCTTACTTGTAAGTCCCAGAGAGTTACTCTGTCAAGGACACCTCTGCCAGGTCTCAGACAATGACTGATTCTTCTCCCATACTATATAACAGTAACCTTATTAGTTCCCTGTAAAAGTAAATTTTGCCCAGCAATTAATGACAAAGACATGTGTAACCAACTACAGAATGTAATGCTATCTGCCTTTCGTACTTCCTTCTGAAAAACCTGTATAAGCAACTCGTGACCTCAGAACAAGGCTGGTGATTTGGACCTTGATGTCCCTTAGCCCACTAGCATAGTAAAGCTCTCTGGCTCCCCAAGTGCCTCTGGTGCCCTATCTTCATCTGGTCTGGTTCTGAACTCCACAACATAAACACCCCTCAAACCAGGTTAAATAAATGAGTTCATCTGAGATGCTGTGTGGGGAGACTTTTTCTGTCTTCTGATATATCAGTGGACCCAGAGACTACAAGACTCCTATAATGCCTAGTAATCTGAGCCAAGTACAACAGGCTACCCAAAGAAAGCAAAGTCCTGCCAGCTCCTGGCCCAGGGGAATCACCTAGTGTCCACCCTGGACAGGAAGTGCTCATTAAAACTTAGATACAAGGAACTCCCACAGGCCATTCAAACCAAAATAGAAGGTCCTTTTCAGTGAGCCTTGCCACACCCACTGCAGTGAAGGTGGCAGGAATCCACATAGAGATTCACCTTGCACGGTACAGCCAGCCACACTTGAACTGTCTGAGGCAAAGGACCATGCAAATTAAGAAAGTTACTCCTGTGACCCTCTGGAAGAGCTGCGGCTCCTCTTTGAATAGCAGGGGTCTAGCTCTGCTCAGGGTGCAGGGAAGTAGAGTCCCTAATGACCCCTGGTCCACCACAGCTTAGACAGCACCTGTGCCAGGACTGCTGCTTTTAATTGGATCTATAATCGTGTAACCTTGCTAGGGCGCCAGCTCTCAGGTTTCTGGTAGTTTACCTAACATCGCTCCTCGCCATGCTTCCCTCTATATAGGGAGCACAGAAATAAAACCCCTTAGAAAACTTCTCTGAGGCCAGGCATGGTGACACATGCCTGTAATCCTAGCACTCAGGAGGCTGAGGCAGGAGGACTGCTCTGAGTTTGAGGCCAGCTGGGGCTACATAGTGAGTTCAATACCAGCCTGAACTGCACAGCAAAACCCTGTCTCAAAAGAGAGAGAAAGCAAGACAGAGAGAGAACATAATGTTAAACTAGACACAAAAGATAACATGCTGAATGATTTCATTGATGCCCAAGTCAAGACTCAAAACCAATCAGTGTTCTGGGTAGTGGTTATTCTTTTGAGGGATGGGCTGAGGAGGAAAAAAGGGACCTTTTGGAAGTCTTACTTAGATATAGAAATACTCTTTAGGTTGCTCAGGGTGGAGCTTTCATAGATGGTTAGTCAGGTTTTCTGTCACTGGGACACAATAACCAACACCCATAATTTAAAGGAGCAGACTTAATTTGGCTCACCAATTCGGAAGATTCAGTCCATGGTCAGCTGGCTCCAAGGCGTGACACCATGGCTGAAAAAAAGCTGCTTAGTTCATGGTGGCTGGGAAGCAGAGCAGGGGAACACTGCCGGAGGGGAAGGGCTAGGGGTGTACATACTATCCAAATAATTTAGACAGTCCAGTTGGGGCTACAGGGCTCTTCCCTCCATTCATGGCTGGGCCTGAGCAACACTCAGGGCCATACTCCCAACCCTTGAACTAAGGGTAATGACAGAGACAGACATAGAAAACAAAGACTCCAAGCTTACCCTGGAAAATTCCAAAGTAGAATGTACTTACAGGAGACTCCCTCACATGAACTATAATAACCTTTCTTCACTGGAGCATAAGGAAGGTTCATGCATATGACCGCATCTCATACATATAATTGTAACAGAGTGAAGTATGGGACTGATATGCACAACAGATGCAGCTGATGTGACTCACCATCTGGTCAACCATGTTAGTGCGGTTAGAAACTGGCCGGACGTGGTGGCACACACGCCTGTAATCCCAGCACTTGGGAGGCTGAGACAGGAGGATTGCTGTGAGTTTGAGACCAGCGTGGGCTATAAAGTGAGCTCAAGGCCAGCCTGACCTGCAGAGTGAGACCCTGTCTCAAAAAGACGAAAGAAGGAAAGAAAGAAAGAAAGAAACTGGAGCAGAGCCGGGCGTGGTGGCGCACACCTGTAATCCCAGAACTCGGGAGGCAGAGGCAGGAGGATCGTTGCAAGCCCGAAGCCAGCCTGGACTACATAGTAAATTCAAGCCCAGCCTGAATTATATGGTGACAGCCTGTCTCAAATATCCAAAACAAACAAACAAACAAACACAAACAAAAACCTTTGGACCTGAGTAACTCCTTTCCCTCCGTTTAATTCTAAATAGCACCCTATAGTTATTTCTGCTTCCACTTTCCTAAGAGAGGTAGAAAATAAGAAACAAAAGCTTAGGAAATCTCTGAAGCTCTAGGCAAGAGCACGTGCCTGTTAGTCTCTTAGCTGGACCTTTCGGTCACCTTTAGCCTACTCCTAACTTATTATAGGCTCATAAATAGGCATTACATCGGGTAAATATAATTAAGATCAGCGAATTCTGTTTTTTTTTTTGGCAGTACTGGGGTTCGAACGCAGGACCCTGCGCTTGCTAGGCAGGCACTTATTCCACTGAGCTATATCCCCAGCCCCTAGATCAGCGAATACTGGGATGAGCATGCGTGTGGAGAGCCCCTAACATGAGTCAGCACCCTGTCAATGATTCCTGTCAATCACACCTAGGGACTCAGAGGAGACACCTAAGCAAACATGTCTGACCCTTAAATTCTGAAAGACTGATTTTATCTGCCCCCCTTTTAACTGTCACTGTTGTTTTCCTGCCACCCTGGGTCCTTCCTTGGCCTGTGTTATACCTTTCATTGGCAGGGACTATCCTGGGGCACAGCTTCCTGTGGTCTTCAATAAATGTAGTTGCTACTATCTACTCCTGGGTGTACACTAGAACCTGGACTGCTCCTGGCCCATTCCATTGTGACACCCAGTGGTGAGCCAGCCAGGAGACCTTACTGGGCAACAGCCAAGAGGACATCCAGAGGACACCACGAGACCTCAGGAGACCTCACCAGACATCGGAGGCATCGGCACCATCCCAGAGACCTTCAGAAACCTCAGCAGAACAGCTCAGTGGGGTAAGTGCTTGCCGCTAAGCACTAAGGCCCTGAGTTCGATCCCCGGTCCCGGAAAAAAAAAAAAAAGAAAAGAAACCTCAGCAGAGCAACCCAGACAACCCGGCCCAAAATAAGGGAAACTCTGTTTCCCCTCTTGTTTCCTTTTTATTTTATTTATTTATTTTTTTTTTATATTTTTTTTAAATTTTATTTTAAAGACAAAAGAATGGAGACATATGAACCAGAAAAGCCATAAACAATACAGAAAACACAAAGTTATACAGAATATAGTAGGGAATTAGAACTGGATGTTGTATTACATAGTTATCTTCACATTAGTTAAAACAAAAACATTAAAGGAAATACCAAATTATAGATAAGATAGTAGGGAATTTGCACTGGATGCTGTATAATATAAAGTTATCTTCATTTCTGCTAGTACAAAAACGACTGAGGAAATACAGAATTATAGAGAAGATAGAAGGGAATTAGCTCTGGATGCTGTCCTACATAATGTTACCTTCATCTTTGTTACTCAGTTAC
>PVLD010008675.1:0-82291 GCA_004027595.1 Dinomys branickii
CTTTCCACATCCCCCTCATCCATCCCCCCTTCTCCTCTTCCTTCTCTTTGTTTTCTCTCTCCTCATTTTTCATGCTTTACTCTTCCAGTGATGGGTCATTTCCTTTAAATTTCAATTTCTAAAAAAGATACCTCTTAGGTAAACCTGGATAAAAATGTATAGATCAATATCAATGACAAAGCACTTAGAGTTCAGATTTAACTATATAACTTGTTGACACTGAAGCAGCAAGGAATACGTACAGGCCTAGCTAGGATAGGATGGGTAGCAAAGCACCTTCAACACAGCAAGACTTGCCATCCAGGCCTAAGTCAGTGGCTTGCCATCGGATGCCCACCCTTACAATTTAACCACCCTCTGTTCCTAGTGTAGAGGCAGAGCTCCTACAAACCAAGATTTCCTTTACAAATGCAAATTTCCTTTATACAAAGGTCTCAAAACAACCACCTAATGCACACCACTTGCAATAAAAGTATATTTTCCAAGTTCATTTGGCCTGATAAGGCAGGATTTCTAATCAAGATATTCACATGGTTGCTCTGCAAAGGGGCAGTGAATATTAGAGACAGAACACAAGGTGAAGTACAAGAGTGACTTTACTGGTTACGGGTAGTTGTCTGCCTTATATGAATGTGCTCCCAGGAATTGGTTGTCCATAACTGGCTGAAATTCAGTTGTTTGTGACTGACTAACATCAAGCTACTTCTTACCCACAAAAAGTGCTTCTAAATTAAGTTTCATTTCAATAACATAGTAGCTTTGCTCTCAGTTTAGTACATACAAGCTCCAAGTAGAAAAATAGCCTCAATAAAATTTAATTTAACATCCCCTCTTATGAGCAAGATCATTATTCATTAATTATTATATTTAAGAAGAATAAACGTGTTGCTTCTCATTAGTTTTTAATATACTTAAAAACAAACTATATTTTTATACATTGTTATTGTATCTGTAAATGAAATAAAATATCCTACAATTTCTCCATAACAATCAGGAACAAGTACACAACCTTTTCATTGCATGTACTCACATGTTTATGGGAAAAATGGAAAATATTTTGGGTTTCATCACATACAGCCCAAGGAAATACCCTTGAATGAGGACAATTACTAATTCCATATCACACTATATTGTTGAATATCCATGTAGTCTTTTAAATTATCTGTGGTCCCAAGCTATCCCTGTCATTTAAAGTGATGTTCACATTCTTATGTGTTCCTCACTTGGAACATGAAATATGTGCAAAGTCATACTTAATGAAAACCTCGTTCACAGAATATTTGGATAATAGACAATATTTAGTTTTCTTTCCAACTCCATGTTGTGTACAAATTCCCATCTGACAGGAAAAAAACCTAAAACTTTTGCTAACATATACACATTTCAACTTGAAAATGATCAACTGATAATACATTTTTGTGATTACAGAACATTATGTGGAAGACATCAACAGCACTATAACTGTTATCAAATTATGAAAAATTGATTTATTTGCTTGATGTCTACATAACATTATTCTCCTATTATACCTTCATTGAGAAAGTGCCAAAATCTAAAATTCTGTTACTCACTCTTAAGTGATTGAAGGACTTCATAAGGCAAATGACCCATAGGAAGTGACTTCTTAGAACAGATTCTGTACTAGCACAAAAACTATGTGATAAATATCCTTTATAACTACCTAGTTTCTTATGATTACTGGTGGTGATAAAAAAATGTTGTGAATATTTAGTCACAGACAGTGAAGAAAGACAACAACCAAATACATGGAAGAAGAAGGTCAATACAATGTATGACTATGTTGCACCTTTTTATGTGACTAATCAAATAATTATGAAAGCTAAGATTTTCAGCACCAGAAGAGTTAATTTTGTGGGTTTTTTTAGAATTTATTTAACAGCACTGACTTTCTGTCTTTATAGGGTGTATCTTATCATCTTTCAAATTTGCATAATCACAGAATGCTTGATTAAGGAATGGAAGTTTTACATGGAATGGATATTCATGCATGATTCCATGTAGGAGGGGATTTATAATTATGTGGTGTATAAATATATATCTACATACTTTAATCTGTCACAATATATAAAAAAGTCTTGAAAAATTCTTCAATCATAATTGCAAAAAGAAAAACAATGGTATGACTAAAAGAACCACAAAAAGATTTGATCATAATCTTGCAATAGGTAAATTTTCAATATAATGCAATATTAATATTTACTATAAACTTGCTGGTGACTTTTTTGGAAAGGCATGCAAAATCCTTGGTTCCCAGCTATTTCTGAGAAATCTGAGTAATGAACATCCCAATTCATTGGGAATGCAGAGGCAGCACTGACGAGATACACGTCAGAAGTCTATGTTCATATCAGTGTAACATCTATATCCTTCTCCTGGTACCACCCCCCCCTCTTGCATTAACGTTCATGAACACACACCAACCCAGGACTACTTCAAATAATGTGAACTTCAAACTTTCCTATTACATAAAACAAACATGATAAACTGCTGCTAAATCTGCCTCGGTAATGAAATTAACAAGCTAATTTAATGAAATCTGGATTTCATCCTCACTCTAAACATCCTAATCATTATACTATAACAGAATTAGACATTTATTTTTGTGAATCAAATTTTTCCATGATTTATACAAATGGTGTTTTTCTACTTATCTGAATTCACTCTGCAGAGATACCTCACTATTTATGCACAGTTTTTCAGCACAGTACATGATGCAGTGCTTTTTTCTATATGCTTTATGTCACATAGAGTGAAAAAGAAAAACTGAAAACTGAAGCAAACAATTCCGAGTATTTTCATTTTTGATCATTAAAAAATTACTTATAGGGAAATTTATAGCCTGGGAATAGTGGTAAGCTGTAAATACCAGCCCTAGGAAGGCGGAGGCAGGGAGATAGGGTGAGTTCAAGGCCAACTTGGGCTACAAAGTGAATTCTAGGCCAGGATGAACTACATAGCAGGACCCTGTCTCAAAAAAAAAAAAGGTAAAAACAAGAATACAACAAGAAAAGGCAATTTATGTAAGGAATATTTACGTATTAATTCTTGTATTTTTATGGAGATTTATATTTCTATTATTTTATTTTACATTTGTCTTTTTGAGAAAGGGTCTCACTATGCAGTTCTTGCTGATCTTGAACTCACTTTGTAGCCCACGCTGGCCTGGAACTCATAACAGTCATCCTGTCAAACCCTCCCAAGTGCTGGAATCACAGGCATGAGCCACCACGCCCAGCAGAGATTTATTTTTCAATAAAGAAAAATTACACATTTAACCAACCCATCTAGTTCCTTCTCCATTATCATGAGCCACCTATTTCTTAGCTCTTAGTTACCAATATTGTACCGAAACAAATTAAGAAAACTTTAATGTCATCTTAATTTCCCACCACGCAAAAAGGATTTTCATAATTTCAGAAAGTGATAGTAAATGTCTTGCCAGGTCATTAATGTAATTCTCTGGAGTGAGCTGATGCTTATGGTTTATGAAAAGCCTTATGTGCAAGCTCAACAACCAATATGATGAAGGACAAGGGAAAGAAGAGAGTCGCCAAATGCAGCGCTAATTAGATCGGTGCGCTTAGCCGCTGCGTAATGCTGTCTTCCAATGCTGGGTGAGGCAAAGAGGAAATATTATGAGATAAGAAGCAGAAATCCAACTTATTTTCATCTGATTTGCAGAAGTCATATTTTTTCTATTGCTAATATGAATTTCAAAAGTAGAAAAGAAAACAGAAGAAAAAATGAAGACAGTAAAACATGAAGGAAAATTATCCCCAATAATGACAATAATACACAGAAAATACAAGTTACAGTTACTGCATGTGTGTGTGTGTGTGTGTGTGTGTGTGTGTGTGTGTGTGAGTACACAAACATATTTGAAGGGTGAATAATTTCTCTGTTGGTAGCATGCAAACTACTTTTTGTAAAAGTCTGTGCTCTTGAACTGTATTTTCGGAAATTCTTAGATGATGTCAACCAACTGTAACTTATTTTCTATATATGGCATTTATAAATGTATAACTGTATAAGTTTTCTATATATTGTGTAAATCTTTGTCCATTTTGCTTTTCCATAAAATTAAAAATCATTTATGAACTCAATTAGATGTTCCTCCTTCAAATGTGTGATATGTTTAAAAGCGTATGACTGTAACTTAAATTACAGGAAATTGTTTTTACTTTTATAGTTAATGGAAATATTTTACCAAATATTCATGTTTGCATAATGTTATTTTATTTTAAAATATACATGAACAGGAGCAAATTGTCTTCAGTCAAACCAATGGCTTTTAAAAGTTCTTATGATGTTTTTGCTGATAACTTTCAGATCTCTTAAGAAGAGTGAGAATTACAAAACAATGATAAAATGAAAATGAAATGGCTTTCTACAGCTTGGGAGTTAAAATAATATAATTATTCAAAGTTAAATTTATTACCTATTAAGACCATATGCTGCACAAGATATTCTTATTGATGTCAACAGGAGCTCCAGTGAGGACGTGGGCAGCATATGGACCTGGCATTTTGTTAATTAAAAACAATGTTTCCCTACATTGATGTGTGTTCCAAAGAGGGAATCGTAGAGCGTAATATCAAGTTGCTGAGTTCAGCATTTTAGGAGTTTGACAGGTTTAAAATTTCACTCCAGATTTTAGCACAGAGATGTAACTTTAATGTTGCACATACTTACTTTTAAGAGTGATAATGGAAGATCTTAGCTAAAATTTTCCATGTTGGTAGTTGGAGTTAATTGCAAGCGCAGTTACCGTCAACACAGGTTGAGTGCTAAGTAACAACAGTCCAAAAGGAGGATCAAACATCCATAGGACACATCTATATCCTTTTATGTCTATGTAGGGTGCTTTGTGATAGATTTAGGGCAAAGATTATCCCAATTCTGCATGTGCATCGTCTCTCCTCATCCAAAGCTGCACTGCGATCTTGCAGCTCTTTCCTAAAAGAGAAGTCTGTCTCTGATATGAATCTGAGATTCATGTTTGAGCTGCTTTGGCTAATAAAGTATAGTGAGGATGATGATGTTCAAATATCAAAACAGGTCTAAGGCCTTCGTTGCTTTCTTACCTTTCCATTTTGTTCTGGAGTTTTGTCTGAGTTAAACTACTAGAGAAAACATATGGAAGATATCTAAGTTAGTCTTGTCTTCTCCTAAAAGCCCAGAAATAGGTAAGAACTAAAGGGGGATCTTTAAAGCTTCACTGATAAGCTTCTGATGCATGCATAAGAACCAATTTAAAGTGTACCTCAATCAGCTAGCAGGCTTGTCAGCAATAATAAATGTTTATTTTTAAATCTACTGAATGTTGATGTCGTTTTGTTAGACATCAGTGTTTTGCAATGTATGCCCATAACATCACTTTTTCCCATTAAATAAGTAGTACATCACTTCTTGAGTTAGCGTCAGTTTTCAAAAACCACAGAACAAGGTGCATATCTACAATTACACCACTCTGAGTGATGGAGACAATGGGATCACAAGTTTGAGCCTATCCTGGGCAACAGTGAGATTTTACCTCAAAGTAAAGAATAAAAAGTGATGGGGATTTAGCTCAGTGAGAAGGTCTTTTGTTCAACCCTCAGAACTTAGTAAAACTCAGGCACATGTAGAGAACATGAGTGCACACAGAATGCAAAGCTCAGAAATAGGGCCCATACTCCTTATGTGTGCTATGGTGAAAGGGACAACGAGACCGCAGGTTACATTTGTTTCCCACACAAGTATGGGCTCAGACTTGCTTTCCAATGTCAACAGCTCCTTTTATAGATTGCATCTGTAAGTCTCGAGAGGATGGGTGTTTGGGTCTTGGCTTTCATCAGTGCAGGGCATAAGGACCACTTGACTTCAAACCAAATTACATGGTTTCTCTTATATGAGAAATCCATAATATAAATACAGAATAAAAAGGTAGATAATTGGAAATAGGAAGACAGTGTTTTTCTGAAAAAGGGAAGGCAACAAATGGAGGGAGAGGAGCAAAGGGAAGGAATCAGGGTGAAAAGGAGTGGGGATCTCCTACACACGTGCACCAATGCTGCAGGAGGAGTGTAATCATTATGTACTGAGAGCACATACTAATAAAAATAAATCTTAATAAAACCAACGTGTATCTTGTCTACTTCATATAACTGCTGCATAGGGTTGTAAAAATTACAAATGGAAAAGACAGTGTTTGGGTTTCATTTGATAAAAGGAATTATAGAAAACCTATGTTTTTTAGAAAGTCATAATTTAGTGTTAAGTGTCAGTAACAGTGAACTTAAAGAAGAAATACCTCTATCTCATTAGGCAAAAATTACTTAACAGATACAGCAAAAGAAATTGCTTTTGGTCTTCTGACAATCCAAACAAATTTTCAGTGATAGCATTCTCAATTCTGGATAAACACATGACTATCTGCCTTGGTTACTTTTTTCTCTTTTCTCGTTACTGAGACAAAATAACCAAAGCCCAAAATGAAGGAAGGAAAGATTTATTTAGCTTACAGTTAGTGGAGGTTTCAGTCCATACTTGGCTGGCTCAGAGGCAGAGTGGCACATGGCAGAGGGCAAACTGTTCATGGCAGCAGAGCACAGCAAAACAACCTGCAAAAAGGGAGGAATGGCAGGCAAGCAGCTTCTTTTTCTCCCTTACCTTGTAAACAGCCTACCCCCACCCAGAGGGTGCAGCTCTCACACAGTGTCCATGCACTCCTCTTCCACAGGCTCAGCATGTATATAAAGTAAGCACCCTGGCTTCCTGCTGAGTCACTCAGCCAAACCTCAGGACTTCCCAAGTTGACACAATGTATCAACCATAACACTATCACTCATTTGTCTTGTACAAAGAAGAAATGCTTAGGAAGACCACAATGAGTGAAGCACACTCTATTTTTAGGAACGGTCAGTGGAAAAGGTATGTAAGTTTTCTACTTTCCACAGGATATGTCCCGTATGATGTGTAGCTTTTACTAAAATTCACGGCTAGGTGAGTGAATTCGGTCCAAGCGCATAAGCATGAGATCCAATATCTACACAGTGTGGAGAAGAAGTGCTCCGATATTTATCACTCCTAACTTCTGGTCATTCGGGGTGAGAATCCCAGGCCACCACATTTAGAAATAGTAATAAAGTGAGTCACAGGTTTATGAGAATCCCAGGTTCTGACGTTAACTTGTCTACAGAGATGAAGGCTAAAGGTAAAGTGAAGCTAAAGTTACAATTGATGAGAATGACAAGGAAGTCGAAGTAGAAATTTTTGCTGAGCAGCAACCAGCGTTAGAAATATACACCAAGGCCCACAATTCCTCAGTTATTCTAGGCTGTTAAAATGACCTGTGTGGTATGTGTTTCTTTCTCTGTTCCCTCTCTCCTTTCTTCCTTTACTTCCAGGGGCTGGGAGGGGTGACAATTATACAGATATGACTTCTACCAAGTATTTAAATAGAAAGGGAAATAAATTTTTCTCTGTCAGGTGTCTGGGCTTCCCTAACTATTGTTTGGATTAGCATGGTCAAAGAAAAGCAAAAATCTTCTAAAATATTTGTGAAGATTCATGTCAAACTCACCTTCAGTTTTCAGTGGATCACAGCACTTTCTCTGCATAATGAGTTTATGACCCATGGTCTTGTAATAATTTTACCTACAGGAAGAATCTCTACTCAGATCTGACATGTCCAACACTCGACAAAGCAGGTATTTGGAGGGACAAAAATATAATCTTAAAAGAGAGCAATTATCATGTCTTAGGAAGACTGCAGCCTCTTTTGCAAGCTGAAACTGTGCTTCATTGTATGTTGCTCCTCTTACTGCATTTTGGGGGTTAAAGAAAATTTATTCAGTGAAAAGCATGCAATTCATTATTTTCTGTTTCTTATATATGGAGCACACACATACTTCACATCTTATAGTTGCATATTTGATGATCTTTACTGCTCACCCTAAAATAATTCAGATTATTTTCATCTCAGAAGACTGAATTAAAAGTAAAAGGTGCAATATATACTAAAACCAATATATTTTCTCTGGTTATGTCAATTGTTGATGGAAGGGTGTACATTTTACTAATAGCAAAAAGAATTATTTAATGTGCTCATATTATGCTTTAAACCTACACCTCACTTTTGTAAGTCAAAGATAAATGCCTTCCTTAAAGTATTTAGAAATGTCTCCTAATACAATTTGCCATTCAGTCAAGTTATAGAATTCACAGAATTCACAAGGCAGCATCAGCTCACATTCATTGAATTAATAGGGCAGCAGCAGTTCTGCTTCACACATCTCTTTTTGAATGCAATAAATGCTCCATCTCTGACTTATCCTGAAAAATAACAAAGGTTTCAAACTATGAAAGTCAGCCTCATGCTACCAGGCAAATTGTAGCAAACTATCCATTCAGTGATGCGAAATGCAGTTCGATGTATTCAGCACATTAGCGTTTACTTGAAACAGGTGACAGATGTATTAGAAAGAGGAAAGAGCTTGTGATTGAAATTCTGGATTCCATTCTAAAAGCTTAGAGATCTTCAGCAGGTTTTTCAATTGCTCTGAGCCTCAGTTACTTAAGGGAAAATCTCAGTCTCAGAATGTAAACTTATGAGTAAGAGATGTGTGGCCACCATAATTGAATAAGCCGAGCAAGTTGACTGGCAATCTATGTTATCAAAAGATGTCAGTCTGTCTTCTTTTCTCCATAGACATTATAAGAAATTTATCTTAAAACAATAGAACTTTTTGAAAACAGAAAGAGAAAGTAGATTCCAAGAAGGTAGCAGGAAAATGAGAATGAAGGCAAAAATAAATTAGCAAAACGAAATGCAAATAAAGATCACTATTTTTATGACAAGTTTAGTAAGCAAAGTGACCCTTATTTAGAGGAAAATTAAAAAAAATGTTTCAAAGGGAAAGTATACATTCAAAAAAATGTTTTGGAATCACTGTATAACAAATTACAAAATATTCAGCCTTCTAACTATCATTTCTTTTGTTATAAATGCCTATACTTATGTTCTCATTCAAAGCTATTTTTAAAAGAAAAAAGCACATTAATTTCCTCAATGTATCACTCACATATCTACAGCAATATAAGAGTCATAGCAAATTCACTCTATTTCAGAATCATACCAAAGTTCAAAATGATTTTGTCTGTTTCTCATTTTTAATATTACTAAACTGCGAATTTCTATTTTCACATTTATGCATCTTTGACATTATACTATAGTGAAATAAGCCCATTCTAATCTTTCTGACTTTACTAGTATTGTTCAGGTGAGTTTGAACTCCTAGAATATGTTAACATATGAAGATGCTAACTAATATTATGCATAGAGTGAATTGGTTATAATATTATTGTGAATCAGAATAGATATACATACCAAAGAAGTACATTATGTCATACATCTCTTGCACAGTCTCAAATGTATGAAGAATATCTAAAACCATAATAAGATTCATGGACTATTTAAGGGATTTTAAAGCTGAATTATAATAAATCACAATAAATAAAAATATTTCTTATGCATTAAACACATTTGACATACTAATCAGGAGGAACAAAAAGTTAGTTCTTCACAAAGAATGAGTATATTTCCAACACTATAGAAGCATGTGACTTTTCCTCTAGATTTTTTTTACCATACTTGAAAATAATCAATGTAACAGTTCATTTGCCATAGGATACTCTAAGATAATATTATCATTTTTTTAAGTCAACATTTTTTATTTTATTTATTTTTCTTTATTTTTTAAAAAATAAAAGTACAAAAATATATTAACAAACAGACACCAATTAGCATAAAAAATAGTACAATCACAACTAATCTATAGACAAGGTGACATGGTCTCAACAGTGGTTATTGCTTTATCAATTGGTATCTTCGAAGTGTAAATATAAGAACCCATATACAGACATGCAAAATGAGTCAGACAATTAATCCTCTCAACAACAGACAAAACACAAAAACCAAAAATCCAAAGACAAAAAAAAAACCAGGCAAACAACAACAATAACAACAACAACAACAAAAAAACCACCAATAGTTGCTGCTTTGCGTATTGATATCTTCGAAGTGTGTGTTCAGGATAACACATACAGACATACAAGATTGATCAAATAACCCATCATCGATTATTCCTTAGCATTAAGTGATATAATACAATAGTAGAACCATGTTAGCCCTCCTGCATATATGTATATTCATATATACATACATACATTTTTGTCTCTTTCTTTTCTCCTTTCCGTCATCCCATATGTTCTTTGTTTTAGACCAGATTTCCTTCATGTCTCTTAGTTTATATTCCCACCCTCAGGTTCTTACACCCGTGATACAATACGTTGCCTGCACAAGTATCGCTGATTTATTTCACTTATGAGTATGGACTCCAGTTTTGACCACTTGCCTACAAAGTCCCCAAGACTGTCTTTCTTTATAGCTGAATAATATTCCATTATATAAAAATGCCACAATTTTTTAATCCAGTCTTCTGTGGATGGGCACTTGGGTTGCTTCCACATTTTAGCCATCAAAAATTGTGCTGCTATAAACATGGGTGCACATATATCTGAGTGATAAGATGTTTTCAGATCTTCTGGGAAAATACCCAGAAGAGGAATAGCTGGTTTAAATGGAACCTCTAGACCTAGTTTGCTGAGAAATCTCCAAACGGCTCTCCACAGTGGTTGCACCAGTCTGCATTCCCACCAGCAGGGTAATAGAGTCCCTATTTCCCCACAGCCTCGCCAGAATCTGTTATTGGATGACTTTTTCATACTGGCCAGTCTTACTGGGGTGAGATGAAATCTCGATGTTGTTTTTATTTGCATTTCTCGAATGACTAAGGATGTGGAACATTTTCTCATATATTTATTTGCCATTTGTATTTCTTTGTCTGAGAATTGTGTATTCATCTCAGATGCCCATTTCTGGATTAGGTCTTTGAATTTGGACAGGTACATGTTTTTTTAATTCTTTGTATGTTCTAGATAGAAGACCTTTGTCTGAGGGACAGCCAGCTAGGATTTTTTCTCAATTTGTGGGTTTTCTTTTTACTTTGCTGGTGATTTCTTTAGGTGTACAAAAACTTTTCAGTAGAATGAGGTCCCAATTATTGATTCTGTGAAGTGTTTTCCTTGCAGCTTCATTTTTCTTCATGAAGACTCTGTCTACTCCTATGTCTTCAAGATTTTTATCTACTTTCTCTTCCATTAGGTTTAGAGTTTCTGTTTTAATGTTGAGGTCTATGATCCATTTTGACCTGAGTTTGGTGCATGGTGATAAACTGGGGTCTATTTTCAGTTTCCAGCAAGAGGCAAGCCAGTTTTTCCAGCACCGTTTATTAAACAGGTCTTCTTTATTCCAGTGGGTTTGGCTGACCCCTTTGTCAAATATTAGGTAGCTGAGTGGGTTTTTTGTTGTGGTTGCATCTTGCAGCCTGTTCCATTGATCCTCATGTCTGTTTTTTAGCCAGTACCAGATTGATTTTATTACAGTTGCTTTGTAGTATAATTTCAGGTCAGGGATTGTGATTCCACCTGAGTTGTCCTTATTGCCCAGGATTGCTTTTACTATTCTGGGTCTCTTCTGGTTCCAGATCAATTTGAGGCATATTTTCTCTAAATCTGTGAGGTATGTTAACGGTAGTTTGATGGGAATTGCATTGAATCTGTACAACAGTTTTGGTAGTATGGCCATTTTTACAACGTTAGTTCTTCCTAACCATGAGCATGGTATGTTTTTCCATTTATTGAAAACCTCTTCAATCTCCTTTTTCAGAGTATTGTAGTTTTCACTGAATAAATCTTTCACATTCTTTGTTAGATTGATTCCTAACTATTTTAATTACTTGGTTGCTATTGTAAAGGGTATGGTTAACTCAATTTCTCTCTCAGTCTGTTTGTTGTTTGTGTACAGGAATGCTATTGATTTTTGGGTGTTGACTTTGTATCAGCTACGCTGCCGAATTCGTCAATTAATTCCAGGAGTTTTCTTGTAGAGTTTTTGGGGTCCTCCATGTATAGTATTATGTCGCATGCAAATAGTGATAGTTTAACTTCTTCCTTTCCTATGCTTATTCCTTTTATTTCTCTCTCTTGTCTGATTGCTCTGGCTAGTGCTTCCAGAACTATGTTGAATAGGAGTGGTAACAATGAACATCCTTGTCTTGTTCCTGACTTTAAAGTGAGAGTTTTCAGTTTATGTCCATTTAGTATGATGTTGGTGTTGGTTTGTTGTAGATGGCTCTGATCAGATTGAGGTATAGGCCATCCATTCCTATTTTTTCTAAGGTTTTTAACATGAATGTATGTTGGACTTTATCGAAAGCCTTCTCTGCATCTATTGAGATGATCATGTGGTTTTTGTCTTTGACTGTATTAATATAGTGTATTACATTAGTTGATTTGCGAATATTGAACCATCCCTGCATTCCTGGAATGAATCCTACCTGATCGTGCTGTATAATTTTCCTTATGAGTCGCTGTAATCTATTTGCCAGTATTTTGTTGAGTATCTTTGCATCTATGTTCATTAGAGAGATTGGCCTGTAGCTCTCTTTCTTGGTTGGGTCTCTCTCTGGTTTTGGTATTAATATAATACTTGCCTCCAGAAATGTGTTGGGGAGAGTTGCTTCCTTTTCAATTTCATTGAAGAGTTTGAGGAGTGTTGGCATTAGATCTTCTCTAAATGATTTATAGAATTCTGCTGTGAATCCACCAGGGCCTGGGCTTTTGTTTGTTGGTAAGTTTTTAATGACGTTTTCAATCTCATTAATTGATATTGGGTTATTCAGGAATTTTACGTCTTCCTGATTCAATTTTGGCAATTTGTCCCTTTCTAGGAATTTGTCCATTGCTTCTGTATTTTCTATCCTATGGGAATACAGATTTTCAAAGTAGGTATTAATGATCTTTTGTATTTCTTTAGGATCTGTAGTGACTTCCTCTTTTTCATTCCTTATTGCATGAATTTGGGATCTTTCCCTTCTTTTTTTGATAAGCTTGGCTAGGGGTTTATCAATTTTATTTACTCTTTCGAAGAACCAACTCTTTGATTCACTAATTTTTTGTAGAGTTTTCTTCATCTCTATTGCAGTAATTTCTTCCCTGAGTTTTAAAATCTCCTCCCTTCTTTGTGCTCTTGATTTGGCCTGTTGCTCTTTTTCTAAGAGTTTGAGGTGTATCAATAGGTTATTTATTTGCTCTCTTTCTATTTTCTTTGTATATGATTTCATTGCTATAAATTTCCCTCTGAGGACTGCTTTCATTGCTTGCCACAGATTCTGATAGGTTGTACTTGTGTTTTCATTTATTTGTAGGTAATTTTTAATTTCTTGTTTAACTTCTTGTGTGACCCATTGGTTATTCAGCAGGTTGTTGTCTAATTTTCACGTGTTTATGTGGTTTTTGGAGTTCTCTTTGTCATTAATTTCCAATTTTATTGCATTGTGGTCCAATAATATGCATGGGATAATTTGAATTCTTTTGCATTTAGGTAGATATGCTCTATGGGCTAAAATGTGGTCTATTTTGGAGAAAGACCGATGTGCAGCTGAGAAAAATGTGTATTCTGATGTTGTGGGGTACAACACTCTGTATACATCTACTAAGTCCATTTGTTCACACTTTTCGTTCAGGTCTGTTATTTCTTTGCTGAGTTTCTGTCCGGTTGACCTGTCTCTTTGTGTCAGAGGGGTGTTTAGGTCCGCTATTACAATAGTGTTATTAGTTATTTGATTTTTTACGTCTGTCAAGATTTGACTTGTAAAGTTAGGTGCTCCATTGTTTGGTGCATAAATGTTTAGGATTGTAACCTGTTCCACTTGTAGCTTTCCCCTAACTAGTATGTAGTGGCCTTCTTTATCTCTTTTGATTGTTTTTGGTTTGAAGTTTACATTGTTTGCAATCATAATAGCTACCCCTGCTTTTTTCTGGGGGCCTGTTGCATGGAGAATTGTTTTCCAACCTTTAACTCTCAACCTATGGATTTCTTTTTGAGTAAAATGTGTTTCCTGTATACAGCATATCGTTGGATTGTGTTCCTTATTCCAGTCTTCCAATCTTTTCCTTTTGACTTTTGAGTTGAGGCCATTTACATTAATGGTTATCATGGTTATATGTTGGCTTATTGTAGATATGTTATTTACTTGAAGTTTTCCTTCTTTTGCTGACTGTTTAATTATTTGTTCTGTTTAGGTAGTTATTTCTATAGCTGTTCTTGGGATTGTGGTCTCTTTTTTCTCTGTCTAGAATATCTTTTAGTGCTTTCTCCAATGCTGGTTTGGCACTCATGAAGTTCTTCAGTTGTTCTTTGTCATGGAAATATTTTATTTCTCCATTTAATTTGAGGGATAATTTTGCAGGATACATCAGTCTGGGTTGGAAGTTGTTTTCTTTCAGAATCTGTAGTGTCTCGTGCCAAGCTCTTCTTGATTTCATGGTTTCCATTGAGAAATCTGCTGTGATTTTAATGGGCTAATAGGTGATTCTAATAGGTGACCTGTTTCATTTCTCTAGCAGCTTTTAATATTGTGTTCTTTTGCTGGATATCTGGGATCCTGACTATTATATGTCTGTGCATGTTTTTTGGGGGGTTATGGATCATTGGGGTTCTATATGCATCGCTTAACTGAACTTCAGTATCTTTTACCTTGTTTGGGAAATTTTCTGCTATTATTTCAGCAAATATTCCTTTTATATCGTTTGGGAGATCTCCTGCTGTTTCACACACTCCTATAATTCGAATATTGTTACGTTTTGCCTCATCTTGCAGCTGTTGGATTGACTTTTCTTGTGTCTTTGATGATATCATGAGATTCTTCCTTTCACACTCATAAGCTGCCATGCTGTCTTCAAGTTCTGAAATTCTATCTTCGGTTTCATTTAAATGGTTTTGCATGCTTTCAGCATTAGTTTTCCAATCCTGGCATTCTCTTTTGACCTGTTTCATTCTTGGTGATTCATTTCTAAATTGCTCTTGTAACGTTTCCATTTGTTTCCTATTTTCTTCTAGTCTTTTGTCTAATTCTTCTCTATGTGAATGGAACATTCCTTCCATCATTGTTTTCAGCTCGTTTTTTGTCTGAGAAATCATTGCAGGTATGTGGCTTATTTCTGCTTTAAGCTCTTTTATGGCCTGTTGGAGTTGTTTCATTTCGGATGCAGTGATTTCATAACTTGAAGGTCTGTGATTTCCTGGTTTCCCTGTATCTTCACATTCAAAACTTGTTCTGGGTGGGGTTGAGTTTTGAGACTGTGTTTTGTTCCTCTGTTTTCCCATTTTTGGATATCAGATTCAAAATGTGGAGCTATAAATTCCCCAGGCAGTTCAGCAGGCAAAGGTCTGCTGCAGAGGCTGCTTCAATGATTCCTTCTCTTTGGGAGAATATCCCTTAAGCTGTCTGCTGAGATTTCCACTTCTACTCCCTACCCCAAGACCTGGCTGGGGCATATAAACAGCTCGCCCCCCCACGAGTCTTGCAGAGAAGCCACTCAGGTGTTCCTCCCTGGGTGGAGCTCCTTCCCCCCTCACGAATCCCGTTGGGTTGCCTAGCTAGCTCTTCCCACCCGGGAGATCCCGCAGTCCTTAAAGCTGCTTTGATGTCACTCGCTGGGCAGAGCTTCTTCCCGATTCAGGAAAAACCGGTTAGAGCGCCCACTTAACTCACCCTGGAATTGTGCAGACAGGAATGCTGTTCAGATGTATCTCCCTGGATCGAGCTTTTTCACGACTCAGAAATCCCGCCGATCTCAGCTGCTCCAGTTCACGCAGCGCCGGCTGCGGGGTTGGGGTTCTGAGCGGGATCCCGGACCACTGCCCAGATTGGCGCAGTCTGTCCCAGTAGCGCATTCTCTGAGTTTCCTATGCTCCACTGCCTCCAACAAATCCTGGTTACAGCCGCCTCTGAGCCGATCGGGTTCAGGAGCTGAAGGTGTCCTTCCCACCGAAATCGCTCTCTTGGCTGTACGTGATTTGAACCGAGCTGCGGCTCAAGCGCCTCACCGATCTCTTGGGCGCCCAGCTCTCAGGATCTGCCCACTTCTCACCGCCAGGCTTGTCCAGCCGGCCCTTTAATGCTCAGGCCACGGAGAGCAGCCCGATCAGTTGGAATTTTGCATCTAGGGACCAGGCACCCACGCACAAAGTCTCGGTCTGATAATATTATCTTGATTCAGATATTTTGTCTGAAGACCTAGAACAACATGGAGGCACGTTCTGTGTATTACAAATGAAGAATCCACTTACATATTACTTCACAGGTCCAAGCAAAGGGTCAGTGCCTGACATTAATAAATGAGAACCATGAAAGTGCCTCAGAATTTCCTCTCCACATCTCTGTTCTGCACACGTATTTGGGCTTTTTTTTCCCTCTGTGTCACTAAAGGGCAAAAGCTTCTGAGTTCCATTTTGCAGAGGAAGGTATAATTTATTCCAGCTTCCAAGTTTACAACTCTCTTCCATCTAGATTTATTCTTCGGGTTCCTGGGACAGGAAATTGGATTGGCTCTGGACAATGGGTCTGTTCTGGACTAGTCAGTCCTATGCTGGAGAGCAGGACCCTACTTTGTGGCTCTCCACTCTCCTAATTGAACCTTATGTTTGAATATTCTGTAGCTGCCACTGATTCCATAGGACAGACTGGGATTGGGAAGGGTCCCAGGCCAACCGGAAGTCGCCCGAGGGAACGGCGGTGATGAGAAGGAACAGAGCAGTGATCGCTCGACATTGTGCAGCAGTGGTCAGTTCCATAAAAGCAGAACTCAGAACGGTGGAACAGATGGCAGAAGGGGAGAGGGGAATGAAAAGTAAACAAAAAGATAGCAAAAGGAAGAAGGGATACAAAATGGCTGCCTCTCCCTTGTACATTTCAGCTGATTCATTCTCCGTGCACTGAAAAATGCTAGGTAGTTACAGGCCCACCCTTCAGTACACAGTGGCCTAGAATACATCATTCTCATTCCAAAAATCAAAGTTTTTGCATGAATTTTCATAGCAGCCAAAATACATTCACATCATAAGTCTAGCCAAAAATAAATATAAGAAAATTAACTTCTTACCTATTACCTCTTTCAAATTGTGAATTTAAAAGACCAGATAAAAATCAGCCACATAAAAGTTGTTTGGTATCTGAGATGTGTATCTCAAGTAGTGGGAAAACAGAATTCTCAGCATACAATTACCGTAATTTTTCTTCCCCCGTGGGCTTCCAGTTGAAAGCAAATTGCAATCACCTAGTTCCTTTATCTCTATTCCAGCAGGACACAAAGGTAGCTGATCTTACCGTACAATTATGTACATAGAAAAAATAAAACCTTTTGATAAAAGAGCCAGATACCTCTTGTCACAAAATTCGTCTTCAAGGTCTATCAGGAGTTGTTTTAAACCTATCTCAATGTAAAAGAATTACAGGATTCTCTAAGCTACCTATGAGGGTAAATAAATGTAATGGGCAGACAGTACAATACACTGTGAAAACTAGCCTTACCATAAGTATCCTGAGTTAAGAGACAATGAACACAGTATCTGAGCCTGTGTTGTGTAGCATATACTTCTCTTCCCCACTGAAGAAGTACTGATCTTCATGTGAAAATATCCTGAGGTATCAGTCAAAGTATTCTATAACAGTGGTCCTCGGTCCAATTATCCTGCAGCCTCTGCTCCTACACATTTCCCTGCATCCCTATCACCTCAAGAGCTCAGAAAATTGCTTGCTGGGAGCCACCCTGGATTTCAAATCCTAACAAGTTCCCAGGTGATGTCAGTGCTGCTGGTGGCCAGACTACCCGTTGAAGAAAGGTATCCTAAAAAGGATGCTCTGGAGCAACTCAGGTATAAAATATTTAATTTTCAGGGCTCATTGAGGATGCTACCTGTTCATGTGGACAAAGTTACATTAAAACTATATGAAGAGCAACAGTAATAATAAAATAAGGATGTTCTTTAAGGCTAGAAATCAAGATTAAAGTATGTGCTTTCAAACTAATGGTGTTAATATCCCGTTATCTTAATAAGTACATTTTTTCAAAAAATAGATACATAGGTGACACATCTATAAAAATTCAAAATACATGTAGGACTACTACTTTGCATGAAGTATTACTTTTTAGAACTTATATTGTAAATAACAAATAAAACTCGACCTGGAAAAGTTTTGTGTGTGTGTGTGTGTGTGTGTGTGTGTGCGTGTGTGTGTGTGTTTAATCAGGTTCTTGGTTCACATGCCTGGATAATAACTATATGGGTTATTTCAAGCGCAAGATTTATTTGCTATATTCACTTTTATGTAGGCAGCTAGCAGGTTGTACTGGGATATACTGACCCCAAGGAACATCGTGGTAGAGTCAAGCTATTTTTCGACCTGGTAAAGATGTCCAGAAAGGTAATGCTTTGTCCAGTGTCTTAATATTGCCAATTATTTGTTTCAGGGCTAAAATTAAAGACTTTTCCTTGAATTTTATATTTATGTTCACTCTATCCAGTGTTTTACAAGTGTGAATGAAATAAACATTGGTTATATTCACTGGTATATAAAAATCTAACCAGGAGAGTTAGAGTGTGACTTACATTTGATACTTTGGGCAGTGTCATTTATTATTTTGGAATTTGTGGGGTGGATGTCCTTCCCAGTGAGTTTATAAACAAGGAAGTAAAGACCACTTTAAGTTTATACAGGGTGAATGAGTCTGTCTCTACCTAGAGAATTCACATAAACTCTTCACATGGAAAGGAATGGTTAAGCAAAGTCTTAAAAATAAGAGAAGAACCTGTGAGACTGGTATCAAAGGTAATTTGTTTCCAATTTCTCAACTTGGACAGTTTTTAATATATTTTTCCTTATATAAAATGGTCTGGTAAAAATACATGAAGAGAGTACTAAGTTTACTTAATTCACAAAACTGCCATTAAATTATGTAAGGAAAAATATTATAAAATTTTCAGTTTTATATTTATAATTTGAAGTAAATTTCATCCATGTAAACTGTTTAGAAAATATAAACTTATTCTAACATGGCATTACTATGTTTCAAATGAAATTAACTCCAAATTCTAGTCTCCTGGATCTCTCCACTCTTATGAAAGAAGTTGTTCTATATTTAACCTCATCCAGAAATAATCTTTATATTTTCTTTTCAACTTCTCATAGAAAATGTTCACACATCTTCCCCATACATTAGGATCTTGGGAAACAATCATAACTGTTAATTTCTAAGGAATATTTTATAGCTCCCACCCAGAGTATGGAGTGGATTGAAAAAAGCTGTTAAATGATTAAACTCCTTCATCTCAGTAAGCTCCCTCTGATGAATAGGAAAAAAAGACATCTTTCTCTGTTGTTAAACCAACATTATATATTGTGAACAACATTGAACTGCACTTAGTAATTTCATAAAAAGATTTCATTAGGAATTTTCAGCATGTTTTGATATGTGAATTGCTTAATTGTAGGAAAAATTAAAATTTCCCTCTGTCTTACTTAGGTATCCACCTCTTCTTGAATTTCCATTTGTTGTATGCATGGACTGTGACTAAAAGACACAGGTAAAAAAGAGAAACCATGTTTACCACATGTAAAAATATAATTATTATGTATATGCGCCAATCAATATCTATGGCTTCTACAGTCCGTGAGGATTCGGTGCTTCACAATTCTGACAAATGACATGCTTTAATCGGTTCTGTCTGTATAGGCTTTAGTCCCCTTCTTTAATTAGCATAATGAGCAAATAATTTTTCCACCGCATCCCTGTCTCCTGGAAGAGTTCATTAAACTGATTGCAATTATCTTGTTAGAAAGGAACTTGGTTTCACCCTAACCCTGATTTAATTTCATAAAGTTTAACACATAAGGCAGTAGAAACATTTAAAACATGGCCAGTTTTTGATGTTTTTAGTCGAAACCTTTTTTGAGCCAAAAGAAATACTCTTAGGACACAATATAGTGATTCTATGTTTTAAAAATCTATGGGATAAAATGTCAGGTGTAAGTCCTCTGGCTCTCCAGTGCCTGGGATTGGCTCTGTTTCTATGGAGCAACGAGACTGTTCCTTCCTGAGGTGGCTGCGTAGAACAAGTCAATGAAAAACTCCTAGAATGAAGCCACAGGGCTGTTTGCATTACCGTTAATCACAGGACAGTTAAAGTTTTAAACTCTTACGTTTCATTTGTATTCCTTGAAATACTCTTTGATTTTCCTCTTAACACTGAACACTTAGGAGACTTCATAAAAGCGCATTCACCTTTACCATATATGTCAAAGTCGTATGATGCCCAGCCTACAGCAGCGATGTTATTTCTCACTGATATTTCTTATTTAGTGAATAGCCTAAAACAGCACCTTAGCGCAGTTTGTATTTTAATATTAATTAGGCAAAATTGCCTTTCTAGCTACCAAAGTAATGTGGCCCAATTAAACTGCTTAAATTGATGCAATACAAAAAGATATTGTACATAGACAATTATCATAATATTATGATGTTTCTTTCCTGAAAAGAATAAAGGGTTAATAACTGACCTAAATATCTGTTATAAAAAAATCTAGATTTTAAATAGGTATCACCTATTTCAAGAACTAAATTCACACAGAATATTTCACAGAATGTGACAGTGTTTATAAAGATACAAAATATATCAATTAAAGTAAAAGTTGGAGTTTAAATGTTTACAGTCCACACAAACTTGTTACCTATGGGAGGTCACTTTTACCCTTAGATGAGATACCTTTTTAAAAATATCTTTGCAAGCTTTTAGAGCTTGTATTTTCACATGTGGGATAGTTCTCCTTTTGCTTATAGAAATATTATTTTCTCAGGGATTAAACATGAAATATTATCCCAGCCTGGAGACTTTCATCTTATGCCTTCCATTCAGTTTAATAAACATTTATGTTTAGATCATGATATTTAATGATCAGTGTGTACAAACCATGATCCTTAATTTCAAGGAGTTCATAATCTTGGAAATAATTAGAAATGCTTCACTCTAATGATCATGATAATGAGCAACAGTTAGAGACTGTTAGTTTGAACAACTTCGCAGTCACCTGATACATAATCATCTATGTCATGGCCCGTAGTCAGAAAATCATCTTGAAAAGGGTCTTGCTGAGTTACACAGACTACTCTGGGCTTACAAATTGTACTTAATTTATGAAAAGACATAGATGGAAGAGTATTGTTTTCTCCTATGTTGGAGATGTCATTTATTCTCATTTAACATCCTTTGTAACAATTGTATTCGAGCATGCATGCGTTTGGAAAAGTGGATATATTGAATGGGGGCAATTTTTAAATCAATCTGCTTTTCTTTCTTGAGGGAGATTGATTATTAGAATTAAGTTTTAATTTTATTTTGTGTGAAATGGGTGTTTCAAAATGTGACCAAAGCACACACCAAGACACTTTCTAAGTACCCCAGAGGTAAAAATGATATAACATTACCGAGATGACTTTTGATTTTTTCATTTTTTTTATATTTGCATTGAAGTCACAAAAGCACAGGTTGTTTAGTAGTGTAGTGGTTATAGTAAGACAGTGGTTATTGTGAGGGAGGGACTTCAGTAAATAATTTAAGAGAGTGTCATAAAATTCAATAATGAGGATAATAATTTAGTGCAATATTTTAAAACTCAAATTTTCTCAAAAGTCATGATGAACAAATACACAAAATTTAAAATCAGACCAGTGCCACATTTAGCCTAAGAAAAACTACTTGTTGATCAATATTTTAAAATGATAATAATGTTCTAGAAAACTCTAACCAATAAACATAAATATTCAAGTGCAATCAGGTACATAAATCTGTCCTGCTACCTCAGGTTCCCAGAAAGGTTATCAAGTTTTCATACCACTGGTGATTAAACAATAGTCAGTTTAGTGGTTTGATAACTGGTGGTCAACTTATAAGCACCAGCTGAACTGAGTAAGCGTGGTGCTGGGTGTGGGAGGCCCGCCTGAGGACGTTGCCAGCAGCATAAGGGGCAGAACTAGGGAAGAAGTGAGGCTGTTGGGAGCTGGTAGAAGCTGCAGGGAGCTGTTGGTTTTTTTGGAGGAGCTTGTCATGTTGGTTTTCCTGATGAACTTGGCTGTTTTCATCCTTCAAGGAGCTCGAGACCTCGTTGGCACTGAGAATGGCTTTGGTTCACTTCGGGAGAGTTCTAGTCCTCACTCTGAGCATTGCTTCCTGGCTCTGGAGGGGAAGACAGTGCACAGCTCAGTCTCCTAAAGAAGCTTGTTGAATTGGCTTTCCTGTTGGGAACTCAGCCTTCCTGATCATCAGAGGAGCTTGGAACCTCACTGTTGCTTGTAAGTTTTGGGGGATCTGTGGTTCTTACTTCGCATGTAGATTCCTGGCTCCAGCACAGATCCCTCAGCCTGCTAGCACAGAGCCTTCATCCAGCCTGCACAGACTTGCTAGATTCCACCACTGACCTTTGGGCCTTCCCAGCACAGATCCATGAAACAGCCCTGTGGGAAATGTTGTATGGGCTCTGGGCCTCTGGTTGGATTTAAGAGAGGCATTGTTATGAACTGTAGATCTTCAGCTGGGCTCGTGTAGGAAATTATCATGGGATACAGGTCCTCAGCTGGACTGTTTGGTCTCTAGTGTGTGGACACATTTCCTGCACTCTCTTGTATATGATTCTTTGGGTGACTATTATAAATAATCTTATAAGATATGTGTCCTGTGTTATATTGTTCTTCCTTACAAAATAACCCTCAAACCTACACAGTCAGTGTCTTACATTAAGTATGGAAATACCTCAAAATAGGATTAGCCACTGTTATGGTTGATACATGGTGTCAACTTGAGAAGTTAAAAAGTTTAAGTGACTCAGCAGGGGACCTGAGTCTTCACTTTGTCAACATCCTCATCATGTGCAAGAGTTGGGCACGGAGATGGTGTGAGTGCTACCATTATCCAAGTTCAGGTAGTCTGCTTACAATTTAAGGGAAGAAAAGAGGCTTGCTCTTCTCACCCCTTTGCTGTTGTTTCTTTTACTGGTTTCTGTTGCCTTGGAAGGTTAACCCTTCACCATGTCACCCCGCCTTGGAGACAGCTGATTACAGCTGAAACCTCCACATCCTATGAGCTAAATAAGCCTTTCCTCCTTTAACTTTGTATGTCAGGTATTTTTTCTCAACAACAAGAGAAAAGTAACTAAGACAGCTACTATTGTAACAATCCAGATAAGAAGTCATTAAGGTCTGCAGCAAGTCATATCAGTAAGAAAAACTGTCTCCAAGCAACATGTATGAGGTAAAGCAGTTCAGAACAATGTAATAATGAATTGTGCATAGTTGATGAGAAAGAAGTGGATTTAGTGAAAACATTGCACAGCTACTTTGGTGGAGAAAAGATAACACCAGAAAAATCAATATATATGCATGACTAAAAGAAAACTTTGAAATATGTTGTGCTTGAAAGAGAAAAATTAGAGAAGAAAAATAAGCATTATGCTTTGTATTTCAAGGAGAGATTTGGATTGAAAGCAAGTAGTTAAAAGTTTTTAGAATAAAGTGTCATTTACAACTGTGGACATGATTAATATTATCAAGGATAAATTTGTAGAGAAAGTAAACTGAAATCTAAGTTTTACACATTACCAACATATGTTCCTAATATGGAAAACTAATAATTATTTTCACTCTAAAATTCCTGAGGAGAATTTTACATAATCTAGGGAAAGTGTACTCAAAATATTCACAAGTCAGCCTAATTAGTTAAAATAAAAGAAAGTGTTTTAAAGATAGCCGAAAGAAACAAACTCCAAATTAAAAAAAAGAAACGTCGTCATTCAACGTGCTTTCTTAAACCTATTTCCCTCTTTGCTTCAAATGAATGTGAGTAGGTCCTGTAACACTTCTGTTAGTACATTTGCTCTTAGCTGTCAGTAAATCACAGATCCCTCAGCCTTACTTCAGAACAAGTGAATCCCTTACACATTCTCAAAGTGGTGTTCTACTTATTAGTTACTGAATTACTTTGCTATGTAGTCACTGTTCTGTTTTGTTTGTTTGTTTGTTTTACTGTTGTGTTTTTATCTCCAGACAACCTATCTGCATTCAGTATTTTGTGAGTAAGCTGGACATAGATTTGAACTGCTGGTTTAAGTGCGTCTCCATTGTGACTTCTGCCATATTTTAAAAACTGATTTCTGTTTATAGATCTTTTACCTTTAGGTACAAGATGCAATACTAATGTAACATAGTTTATTTATTCCTTTGAGTTTGCTTTACCTGAAAATAGAACCTGAGGTGTGCGCATCTCTCTCAGTGGCATATTTTTTAGTGCCCACAAGAACTACACATGAATGTAAGAACCTAACAAGTTTGAGTAAAGGGTGAAATTAAACTGCAACAAGGTGACTAGTAAATTCAGGCCACTCCAAAATGCACAGAGAAGCTGGTAGGAGCTTCCAGGAGTTATTCTAAATGGGAGCAATGCAACTGGTCATTGGTACCCAAAATCACTAGTCTTTAGATTTGGGAAAACCCTAGGAAGAAGGTGTACACCTAAGTAAATCATCCATTATCAAATTACTTTTCATATGGAGGCAATAGACAATGAACTGTAAATAAGCCCTGGAAATATCTGAAAATGTGTGCCCGGCACTTAAAGACAGAGTGCAGATATGTTGCGAGTCAGCCTAAGTTTCTTTTGCTCAATTCAGGCGGGAATCGAGAATCAGCAAAGCGCAGCTCTGCTAGCAGCCCTGAGGTCAGCAGTTGACACCAAGCAATGCTGAAGCCAACATTTGGCGTAGTCAACTGCTGGTCACTGCTGCTCCTCGCTGTCACTGTCTGATGTTAGCTTGTGCTGCACACTATAGAATGACTCTAGCTACTGTTGTATCTGTGGCTGGTTTGCACTGAGTGCTGGCCTCTGGAACTGTTAGGTTTTAAGAGCTCTAAGTGTTTCTCACTCTGTCCCACTACTTAGGATAAGTAGGTTTATAGGACATTTGGAGCCCACACTGACATAAATCATGAGCAGGCATACAGCAACACCTAAAAGACATTATTCCGATAGGGCGTGTGCTACAGCACAGCGGCCCGTCACAGGAAGCAGCCCTCCTCACCGTACACAGAAGTACTTATGTAGGGGCTGGGAATATAGCTCAGTGGAATAAGTGCTTGCCTGGCAAGCACAAGGTCCTGAGTTCGATCCCTAATACCGCAAAAAAAAAAAAAAAAAAAGAAAAAAAAAAAAGAAAAAGTACTTATGTAGCAGCTATTTCAGTGATGGTGAGGACTAAAACCAGGGAATCTTCTGGAAGGTATTGTGTATGCAAACAAGAACCCTAGAGCCCTCCCGTCTTGATCTTAGGAACTCTCTCTGTGCTCAAAACGTAACAGTATTTTCTGAAGAGGCAGGAGCAGGGGAGGAGCATTGCCCTTTTTCACTCATGATGGAGTTGAACATGGCGGTTTGATAGCCAGGGAGGACACTGCAGCGAACTGTCCCAGCCCATTGGAGTGCCAGGGGGAGCAAAGGGAAACAAGCAGGAGAAGAGCACCACTGCCTAAGCCACACCCCTCCAGTTGGCAAAGGAAAACTGAGTCAGGGGCTTCTTATCTCTCTCAGGAGACCAGCATAATCCATTACAGGCACTGACCCAGAGAAGTTGAATTGTTTTCTTGTTTGTTTTTTGTTTTGGTTTGGTACCTGGAATCAAACTCAGGAACAGTAAGGGAGACAGAAATAGGATGACCTTGGGAGCTTTGAACCAGGAAGGGTGTTGAGGGGAGAAGAAGAAGGAAGATGGTGATTTGTGTAGAAAAGGGAAGCCAGACGCAATCATTGTACAATGCATGCACAAATGGAAATACCACAGTGATCACAGTAATTTGTGCAATAAACGTGTTAATAAAAAGACTCTCCATTCGAAATGTGAATGGCTAATATCATTGGTATGTGTCAGCAAGAATCATGAATACTTTTGGGATTCTACAAACCTTTCTATTGTATTTACATATAATTTTTTTTAAATAAAAGCACAAAAACATATTAACAAACTGACACAAATTAGCATAAAAAAGAGTACAATCAAAACTGATCTACAGACAAGGTGACATGGACTCAACAGTGGTTGTTGCTTTACCTATTGATATCTACAAAGTGTATATATATATGAACCCAGATACAGACATGCAAAATTGGTCAGACAATTAATCCTCTCAACAACAGAAAAACACAAAAAACAAAAAACCAAAGACAAATAAACAACAACAACAACAAAAAACCACGAATAGTTGCTGCTTTGCATATTGATATCTTCGATGTGTGTGTTCAGGATAACACATACAGACATACAAGACGGATCAAATAACCCGTCATCAATTATTCCTTAGAATTAAGTGATATAATACAATAGTAGAACCATGTTAGCCCTCCTGCATAAATGTATATGCATATATACATACATACATTTTTGTCTCTTTCTTTTCTCCTTTCCCTCATCCCATATGTTCTTTGTTTTTGAACAGGTTTCCTTCATGTCTCTTAGTTTATATTCCCACCCTCAGGTTCCTACACCAGTGATACAATGCGTTGCCTGCACATGTACCGCTGATTTATTTCACTTATGAGTATGGACTCCAGTTTTGACAACATGCCTACAAAGCCCCCAAGACTGTCTTTCTTTATAGCTGAATAATATTCCATAATATAAAAATGCCACAATATTTTAATCCAGTCCTCTGTGGATGGACACTTGGGTTGCTTCCACATTTTAGCTATTACAAATTGCACTGCTATAAACATGGGTGCACGTATATCAGAGTGATATGATGTTTTCAGATCTTCTCGGAAAATACCCAGAAGAGGAATAGCTGGTTTGAATGGAACCTCTAGACCTAGTTTGCTGAGAAATCTCCAAACGGCATTCCACAGTGGTTGCACCAGTCTGCATTCCCACCAGCAGGGTAATAGAGTCCCTATTTCCCCACAGCCTCGCCAGCATTTGTTATTGGAAAACTTTTTCATACTGGCCAGTCTTACTGGGGTGAGATGAAATCTCGATGTTGTTTTTATTTGCATTTCTCGAATGACTAAGGATGTGGAACATTTTCTCATATATTTATTTGCCATTTGTATTTATTTGTCTGAGAACTGTGTATTCATCTCAGATGCCCATTTCTGGATTGGGTCTTTGAATTTGGACAAGTACATGTTTTTTAATTCTTTGTATGTTCTAGATAGAAGACCTTTGTCTGAGGGACAGCCAGCTAGCATTTTTTCCCAATTTCTGGGTTTTCTTTTTACTTTGCTGGTGATTTCTTTAGATGTACAAAAACTTTTCAGTAGGATGAGGTCCCAATTATTGATTCTTTGAAGTGTTTCCTTGCAGTTTCATTTTTGTTCATGAACTCTCTGCCTACTCCTATGTCTTCAAGATTTTTACTTACTTTCTCTTCCAATAGATTTAGAGTTTCTGTTTTAATATTGAGGTCTGTGATCCATTTTGACCTGAGTTTGGTGCATGGTGATAGACTGGGGTCTATTTTCAGTTTTCGGCAAGAGGCAAGCCAGTTTTTCCAGCACCATTTATTAAACAGGCCTTCTTTTTTCCAGTGAGTTTGGTTGACCCCTTTGTCAAATATTAGGTAGCTGAGTGGGTTTTTTGTTGTGGTTGCATCTTCTAGTCTGTTCCATTCATCCTCATGTCTGTTTTTTAGCCAGTACCAGGTTGATTTTATTACAGTTGCTTTGTAGTATAATTTCAGGTCAGGGATTGTGATTCCACCTGACTTGTCCTTATTGCCCAGGATTGCTTTTGCTATTCTGGGTCTCTTCTGGTTCCAGATGAATTTGAGGAATATTTTCTCTAGATCTGTGAGGTATGCTAAAGGTAGTTTAATGGGAATTGCATTGAATCTGTTCAACAGTTTTGGTAGTATGGCCATGTTTACAATGTTAGTTCTTCCTAACCATTAGCAGGGTATGTTTTTCCACTTATTGAAATCCTCTTCAATCTCCTTTTTCAGAGTACTGTACTTTTCACCAAATAAATCTTTCACATTCTTTGTTAGATTGATTCCTAAGTATTTCAATTTCTTGGTCGCTATTGTAAAAGGTATGGTTTGCTCAATTTCTCTCTCAGTCTGTTTGTTCTTTTTGTACAGGAATGCTATTGATTTTTTGGGTGTTGACTTTGTATCCGGCTACGCTGCCGAATTTGTCAATTAATTCCAGGAGTTTTCTCGTGGAGTTTTTGGGGTCCTCCATGTATAGTATCATGTCATCTGCAAATAGTGATAGTTTGACTTCTTCCTTTCCTATCCTTACTCCTTTTATTTCTCTCTCTTGTCTGATTGCTCTGGCTAATGCTTCCAGAACTATGTTGAATAGGAGTGGTGACAATGGACATCCTTGTCTTGTTCCTGACTTTAAAGTGAGAGTTTTCAGTTTATGTCCATTTAGTATGATGTTGGCTGTTGGTTTGTTGTAGATGGCTTTGATCAGATTGAGGTATAGGCCATCTATTCCTATTTTTTCTAAGGTTTTTAACATGAATGTATGTTGCACTTTATCGAAAGCCTTTTCTGCATCTATTGAGATGATCATGTGTTTTTTGTCTTTGACTGTATTAATATAGTGTACTACATTAATTGATTTGCAAATATTGAAACATCCATGCATTCCTGGAATGAATCCTACCTGGTCATGGTGTATAATTTTCCTTTTGATTTGCTGTAATCTATTTGCCAGTATTTTGTTGAGTATCTTTGCATCTATGTTCATTAGAGAGTTTGGCCTGTAGCTCTCTTTCTTGGTTGGGTCTCTCTCTGGTTTTGGTATCAGTATAATACTTGCCTCCAGAAATGTGTTGGGGAGAGTTGCTTCCTTTTCGATTTCATTGAAGAGTTTGAGGACTGTTGGCATTAGATCTTCTCTAAATATTTTATAGAATTCTGCTATGAATCCATCAAGGCCTGGGCTTTTCTTTGTTGGTAAGTTTTTAATGACATTTTCAATCTCATTAATTGATATTGGGTTGTTCAGGATTTTTATGTCTTCCTGATTCAATTTTGGCAATTTGTACCTTTCTAGGAATGTGTCCATTTCTTCTGTATTTTCTATCCTATGGGAGTAAAGATTTTCAAAGTAGGTAGTAATGATCTTTTTTATTTCTTTTGGATCTGTAGTGACTTCATCCTTTTCATTCCTTATTGCATGAATTTGAGATCTTTCCCTTCTTTTTTTGATAAGGTTGGCTAGGGGTTTATCAATTTTATTTATTCTTTCGAAGGACCAACTCTTTGATTCACTAATTTTTTGTAGAGTTTTCTTCATCTCAATTGCATTAACTTCTGCCCTGAGTTTTATAATCTCCTCCCTTCTTTGGCTCTTGGTTTGGCTTGTTGCTCTTTTTCTAAGAGTTTGAGGTGTATCATTAGGTTATTTATTTGCTCTCTTTCTATTTTCTTTGTATATGATTTCATTGCTATAAATTTGCCTCTGAGGACTGCTTTCATTGCATCCCACAGATTCTGGTAGGTTGTACTTGCGTTTTCATTTATTTGTAGGTAATTTTTAATTTCTTCTTTAACTTCTTGTGTGACCCATTGTTTATTCAGTAGCTTTTTGTCTAATTTCCACGTGTTTATGTGGTTTTTGGAGTTCTCTTTGTCATTAATTTCCAATTTTATTGCACTGTGTTCTGATAATATGCATGGGATAATTTCAATTCTTTTGCATTTAGGTAGATATGCTCTATGGGCTAAAATGTGGTCTATTTTGAAGAAAGACACATGTGCAGCTGAGAAAATTGTGTATTCTGATGTTGTGTGGTGGAACACTCTGTATACATCTACTAAGTCCATTTGTTCACACTTTTGGTTCAGGTCTGTTATTTCTTTGCTGAGTTTCTGTCCGGTTGACCTGTCTCTTTGCATCAGAGTGGTGTTTAGGTCCCCTATTACAACAGTGTTATTAGTGATTTGATTTTTTACATCTGTTAAGATTTGACTTGTAAAGTTAGGTGCTCCATAGTTTGGTGCAAAAATGTTTAGGATTGTTACTTCTTCCTCTTGCAGTTTTCCCCTAACTAGTATGTAATGGCCTTCCTTATCTCTTTTGATTGTTTTTGGTTTGAAGTTTACATTGTTTGCAGACATAATAGCTACCCCTGCTTTTTTCTGGGAACCTGTTGCGTGGAGAATTGTTTTCCAACCTTTAACTTTCAAACTGTGGATTTTCTTTTGAATAAAATGTGTTTCCTGTATACAGCATATCATTGGATTGTGTTCCTTAATCCAGTCTTCCAATCTTTTCCTTTTGACTTTTGTGTTGAGGCCATTTACATTAATGGTTATCATGGTTATATGTTGGCTTATTCTAGTCATGTTATTTACTTGATGTTTTTCTTCTTTTGCTGACTGTTTACTTGCTTGTTCTGTTTAGGGAGTTGTTTCTAATGTTGTTCTTGGAATTGTGGTCTCTTTTTTCTCTGTCTAGAATATCTTTTAGTGCTTTTTCCAATGCTGGTTTGGCACTCATGAAGTTCTTCAGTTGTTCTTTGTCGTGGAAATATTTTATTTCTCGATTGAATATGAGGGATAGTTTTGCAGGTACATCAGACTGGGTTGGAAGTTGTTTTGTCTCAGAGTCTGTAATATCTCGCTCCAAGCTCTTCTTGATTTCATGGTTTCCGTTGAGAAGTCTGCTGTGATTCTGATTGGCTTTCCTTTATAGGTGATCTGTTTCATTTCTCTAGCAGCTTTTAATATTGTGTTCTTTTGCTGGATATCTGGGATCTTGACTATTCTATTCTTGTGTGTGTTTTTCTTTGGATTATAGATCGTTGGGTTTCTGTATGCCTTGATTAAATGAACTTCAGTATCTTTTCCCTTGTTTGGGAAATTTTCTGCTATTATTTCAGCAAATATTCTTTTTATATCGTTTGTGTGATCTCCTGCTATTTCACACACTCCTATAACTCGAATATTGTTCCGTTTTGTCTCATCTTGGAGCTGTTGGATTGATTTTTCTTATGTCTTTGATGATATTATGAGATTCTTCCTTTCACTCTCATAAGCTGCCATGCTGTCTTCAAGTTCTGAAATTCTATTTTCGGTTTCATTTAAGCAGTTTTGCAAGCTTTCAGTGTAAGTTTTCAAATCCTGGCATTCACTTTTGACCTGTTTCATTCTTGGTAATTCATTCCTAAATTGCTCTTGTAATGTTTCCGTTTGTTTCCTATTTTCTTCTAGTCTTTTATCTATTTCTTCTCTTTGTGTATGGAACATTTCTTCCATCATTGTTTTCATCTCGTTTTTTGTCTGAGAAATCATTGCAGGTATGTGGCTTATTTCTGCTTTAGCTCTTTTATGGCCTGTTGCAGTTGTTTCATTTCTAATGCAATCGTTTCATAACTTGCAGGTATGTGCCTTCCTGGTTTCCCTGTATCCTTGCATTCAAAACTTGTTCTGGGTGGGGTTGAGTTTTGAGACTGTTTTGTTCCTCTGTTTTCCCATTTTTGGGTATCAGATTCAAAATGTGGAGCTATAAATTCCCCAGGCAGTTCAGCAGGCAAAGGTCTGCTGCAGAGGCTGCTCCAATGATTCCTTCTCTTTGGGAGAGTGTCGCTTAAGCTGTCTGCTGAGATTTCCGCTTCTACTTCTTACACTGAGACCTGCCTGGGGCGCATAAACAGCTCGCCGCCCCAGGGACCTTGCAGGCAGGGGGCCACTCAGGTGTTCCTCCCTGGGTGGAGCTCCTTCCCCCCTCACAAATCCCGTCTGGGCGCCCAGCCAGCTCTTCTGACCCGGGGATCCTGCAGTCAGTAAAGCTGCTTGGATGTCCCTCGCTGGGCGGAGCTACTTCCCAACTGAGAAAAAAGCAGTCAGGGCACCCAATACTGGGATCGTGCAGAGGGGAATGCTGCTCAGATGTATCTCCCTGGGTCGAGCTTCTTCCCAACTCAGAAATCCTGTTGAGGTATTCACTTGGCTCCCCAGTTCCGAGATCCATGCTGGCAGGAGATCCTGGCACTCTCTGGTGCTTTTCTGCCTCCTCGGCTTTCTCGCAGGAGCCGCTGACCGCAGCTGCCACAGTTCCCACAACGTCGGCTGCAGGGGCGAGGCTCTGAGTGGCATCCCGGACCGCTGCCCAGATTGGCGCAATCTGCCCCAGTATTGCGTTCTCTGAGTTTGCTCTGCTCCGCCACCTCCAACAAATCCTGGTTACAGCCGCCTCCGAGCCAATAGGGTTCAGGAGCTGGGAGGGTCCGTCCTGCCGCAATCGCTCTCTTGGTTGTATGCGCACTCAGCCGAGCTGCGGCCCAAGAGCAGCGCCGATCTCCTCGGGCAACCAGCTCTCAGGATCCGCCCACTTCTAGCCGCGGCTTATCCAGCTGACACTTTAATGCTCAGGCCGCGGAGAGCAACAGGATCAGTTGGAATTTCCCATCCGCGGACCAGGCACCCGCGCGGAATGGATCAGTCTCTGGGAGAGTTTCCCTCTGCCGCTCACCTGGTCACCATCTTCCCGGAAGTCCTTACATACAATTTTTAAGATTGATATAAGAAAATATATGTATTAGTTCTCTAAGTCATTTCTTTTGTTTCAATTTTTTTTCCATTATCATGACTAAGAATTGAATCCGGGGCCTGCCCATATGTTGGAAAAGCACTTTTACCACTGAGTTACATACACAGCTCCTTCTTGATCTTACTTTGAATAAAATAGTTGATCTAAAATTCTACTTAATTAAAAAACAGAAAAAGAATATAAAAAAACTAAAAGGAGGAGGAGGAAGAATTATTTGAAGGAGAAAGAACATTTTGTAGAAAAAAATATTTCAGAGGAAAAAAACAAAACTGGTGAGATTTATTTGGACTCATTATGAACTTGAAAGGCAAAGAAAGAATTCTTATCTGTAAAAGCACTGTGATAACCCTGTGACTTTAGATAATCTAATTTCTTATATAGGTTCGGGGAATCAAACTTACTGAAAATGATATTTGTCTGGGAGATTTATTTTAAAATATGATTTTAATCCAGATGAATGTTGTGAGTGTAATATAAAATTAAAAGATGTTAAGTACTAAAATGTTAACTACTTCAAAAAGAGATAGTATCTACTCCAAAAATTAGAAGATAGTATTTCATGACTACTCTCATTTTTCAAGATTTTGCAAGATATCCACATAATCTGAACACTGAATATCGATTTCTGGGATTTGTAGTCTATCCATTAAATTTTTATTGGTGGGTAAATATTGAGTAGGGCTGTGCAATGAATTCCGATGATGTAATAAAACGACTCTACAATCCCTGTCCCAGTGACAATGATCCTGAGTGTATTCCTGAAAGATTTTTTGTATGACAATTAAGTTAAATTGTTAAAATTGTTTCTAAATATAGCCCCCTTTTCTTTACTTAATTTATCTCTGAAGCAGTATGTGGGCTGGCAACAGGACTATGAATTACTTATGATAAGCCTTTTTATGAAACATACTTTGAAGACAGATGAGCATCTAACCAATAAACTGAAAAGGGAACTACAAGCTATTCAATGCATTGAGCAGTCCCCTAATGAGGGGAAACTACCTAGAAGGATAGCGATTCTGAATGCTAAAATTTAAATGGAGTTATTGTGGAAAAAGGGGTTGTGTGAGAAACAGTGTTAGTTGAAGTTTTCCAAGAAGAGGAAACACTTTGTGGACATTTCCATAAGAAGATTAGACAAGTAAATAGGATCAAATTCCTGGCGGCTCTCAGTACTTTTGTTCTAATGTCTGGATGTGTCATTAACCAAAAAGGGGAACTGTCAGCATGCGGTCGTATTATTTAGAAGCAATTCACTGAAAATATTTTAGGTAATATGTAACATGTCTAAGATTCTGTCTTGACCCACAAGATAAATGTTAGTACTGGTGACTTCAATAAAAAAGTCAAGAGCAAATAATTCATAGAAAAAATGATGAGTTTAGTTTTGGGCAGTTTGGGTCCAAATCACCTTTCAATTATTCAAGTTGAGCTGTAAGAAAATTCAGTTTAAAATGTATGTCTTAGGAAGTTTTTGACCTACAGTTACAGTCATAACTTTATCAGTTAGGAAAATAGAAAGAATACTAAGGAAGAGAACACATGATGAAAGAGAAAGAAATCAGAAAAGACAAAAGTTTTCAAAACATGAGTACGTTCTCTGTGAAAAGAATAGTCAGCAACTATACACAAGATTTTCCACATACATAGATGATACCTACTTCATTAAAAATATAGGTCAGAGGCAAAAGGATTGCCACAAGTTCAAGACCATCCAAACACTGGGGATACTCAGAATTTCTGGAATAAATAACAACATAAAAGTGTATTTGTCCTTGTTTTAATTTCATAAGAGTCTACAAACTTTTATTTTTGCTGCCTTTAACAATGTAATACTGTCATGGTTGATACATTGTGTCAACTTGGGGAGCCCAGAGGTTTGGCTGAGTGACTCAGGAGGAAGCCAGGGTGCTTACTTTGTACACATTCTGAGCCTGTGGAAGAGGAGGGCATGGAGATTGTGTGAGAGCTACATGCCCCCTGTGGGTAGGCTGTTTACAATGTAGGGGAAGGAAAGAGGCTGCTTGTAGCCATTCCTCCCTTTTGCTCTTGTGGTTTTGCTGTGCTCTGCTGCCATGAACATTTGTCCTCTGCCATGTGCCACTCTGCCTCTGAGCCAGCCAAGTATGGACTGAAACCTCCACAAACTCTAAGTTAACTAAACCTTTCCATCCTTCGTATTGGGTGTTGGGTATTTAGTCTCAGCAATGAGAGAAAAGTAACCAAGGCAAATACAAAAATAAGCAGTTATTTTTAAGTCAATGGTTTTCAAGTTAAGAAGAGAAGCTTCATTCAATATGGATGTATTCAAAATTATTTGGGGACTTTCAAATATAGCTTAGTGCAACTAACTCCACACTCCCTCCAGGAAGACTTAAACCATTAGTATTCTCACATATGAACTCTAAATGCAAGTCATGATAATATGATAATATCATTTTATTTCTCCAAAATAACATTTTGATGCCATGTGAAGATCCACTTACTGATTTATACAAGGCCCTTTTTTCTCAGACATAGGGATATAAAGAACAATAAGATACACCTTGTTTACTTCTTTTCTCTTTTGCTATGAAATATTTTATAGGTAGAAAAATACCTGCATTGAAATGTAATTTTTACATTGAGAGTAATCTCATAAGAAACTGTGATTAGGATGATAAAATGGGGTTATGGACTACTTCTGTATGACATCCTGTGGTTCTTCTTTCTTTTTCTTTCTCTTTCTTTCCTTCTTTCTTTCTTTCTTTCTTTCTTTCTTTCTTTCTCTTTCTTTCTTACTTTCTTTTTTCATTTTATGAAAGACATTCTCATTATGTATCCCAGGCTGGTCTTGAACTTATAGCAATCCTTCTGCCTCAGCCTCCCTAGTGATAGGATTACAGGAATGTGACACCATGCCTGACCAACATTTCGGTCTTAAATATTTTCATTAACTTCACTTTCTAGATGACTTGAAGACTGCAGTTTCTTACACATTAAAAGATGTTGTTAGATAGCTTAAGTTTCTAGAAAGAATTAGTAGCAATATATAATTTCTACCCTAATTTCCTCTCTTAGGTGAAATGGGAGAGGTGATAACTATAAACCAAACAACTATTATTGTGAACATCTGAAGTAAACACTTACCTTATGTTCTTGTTAGTTAACTTTATCTAAAAGTAAGGAATAAATACAAATTACGGGGCTTAACAGCAATTACAGTCAGGTGTGGTGTCACACGCTTGTAATCCCAGCTGCTTAGGAGGCTGAGGTAGGAAGATTGCAACTTTGAGGCCAGGTAAGGTAATTTCTGAAACCCTATCTTTTTAAAAAGGCCATGGATAAGGCTCAGTGCTACCCGGATTGAATACACACACACACACACACACACACACACACACACACACAGAGTTATATAATTATTCATGTTTTAAAATTGTTTTTAATTTTCCGTAATGTTTTCAAAAGATTCTGTGATGTTATTGACAAATTTATTTAAAATTAATAAAACAGCCCAGAAGTGTTCGTTATAAGCAAAACGTAACTTAATGAACTACTTTCCACTATAATCACAAAGGAATATTTTCTACTGATAGCTGTTATTATAAACTTTAATAATATGTTTTCTATCTATCCAGAAAATCTTGTCTCTTTCCAAGTTAAGGTAGTCTACTACTATTCTGAATAACCTTAGAACTTTTATATATGTACAAGTCCAGACAAGCATTCATTCATTCATTCATTCCATTTTTCCTTTATTTAATAAAAATCTCTTTTAAACCAAACATTCAGCAAATAGTCTTGGTATAATTTACTGCTTTCATCTTAGAAAAATATTTCTATTCATACAATTAAAGATAAGCAATGTATTTGAAAAGCTGACATTTACATACTGAAAAACACACATCAATAAATATGTTAGGACACTTGAAGCATAAAATTCTAAATATTAATTTATATTAAAATATTAATTCATTTATCCTATCATAAAGACTCATTTGATAAGAAACTGTTGTCATAGGATTAGATATCCATATTTTCATTTCTTAGGGCTGATACAGAATTTTATGTGTGAGGGGATAGGAAAGAGTGATTTTGTGAATTTTTATCTTTTTAGTATATGCGCTTCAAATCCTATTTATAATTCACTGAAAAAACCTGAGAAATGTTTCAGGATATTCATTGATTGTATCAATGATTAACATCTCTTTCCCTTTAAGAACGATGATAACATCTTTTTTGTTCACTTTAATTCCAAACAAAGACTGAATAAAACCTATTGATAAAATAATTCTCTGCTGTAGCATTATGTTTAAACAAAAGATTTTGAACTGAGAAGAGTGTATTTCAATATTTGAACATGAAAACTATAGTCGTGTTTCTATTTTTGTACAATGGTAAAAAATGAGTACTGTGCCATCTAAACATTATCGTGTACATTTGCTTGAGTCCATGCTATGAATGAAGGCAGCACTCTGCGAACTACAACGTACACATCATCTTACTTGCTCCTCACAGGATTTTCATTCTCGCCAGAGTATTAGTAGTGCTCCTCCAAAGCTGAGAGCATTGATCCTAGCTGAGCGCTCAGTCAGTTATCTCAGCAAATTGCATTTGAAACTAAGCAATCCTAGGTCACTTAGGCATGTGACTGTCCTTTCTTACAAATGATCATTTGACATTTTCTAATGTGTACAGTGAAAAGTTCAAGTAATGTCCATTTGTAACGACAGACATCTGTGTGACACATTTCTCTTGCTAGGAAGAGAAACACTGGGACAATTATCAACACATTTAGACGGGACAAATGTGCCAGGATGCACCAACATGGAGAACTTTTATGCATATTATTTCATTTTGTTACTTGGTTTAATTGGTTTTTTCTCCTTACAGTAAAATATTAGAGAATAAGTGTTGTACTAATCAGAATTACATAATATTCAACATGTTTTTCATTGTTTGAGGAGATGACAGAAAACCTTATACAATTTTTTATTTTTTATGTACAAACTAGAAAACTCTTAAATGAAGAGTAAGACCTGTCAAAATTTAGAAAGCAAATAATCTGAGTGCGTTCCACTAGTTTTCATTGATTTTAGGTAAGAAATCTCTTGTTGCTCCTGCATTCCAGAACAATTTTGTCTTGAGTTAGCTACGGTTTTTAGTTGCTGCTATTCTTGATTATAATTATAGATTAGTATTATTTTGCCTTCACAATCAGCAGTTTAATTTGTTGGAGGTCTGGCTAATTATAAAGTGATGCATGTTACCATTAACAACCTTTTTAGAAGCATAATTTTTAAGCGGGCTTTGAAGAAGTCTGTGCATTGTGGTTCAAATAGGAAAGATTTGTACCTCCATCTGCTACCCTTTCTGCTAAAAAGAAATACAGTTTAATCGTAACCCAGTGGATTCATAAAACAATAATTCATTGGAAAACATCAGCAAATGTGGCAGAAGAAGCACTTGAAAAGACTTCATTAAAAACTACTTGAGAATAAGCCAAAAGGAAAGAGTTTTGACCATCTGATTCTTCTAATACAAATACAGTTTCAAACTCTCTCCTACTATATCTGTGTATTAAAAGCAATGTAGAGAACATACATGTGTATAAAGATTTGTATAAGATAAATGAAACATCAAATTAGAATCAAGGAAGAACATAGTCTAATTATACTTAATAAAATTGTGGTAATTAACATCTAGTTTCAGTTGAGGGTCCACTTTGATTTTGAAAAGTATATTAAGAAGTGTGTCTTGTCCACAAAGTAAATCTTTTGATCAGTTAATTTGCAGTCTGTCCATATTGTAGAGAATAACATAAATAAAGATTTTTTGTGGTTAAAGCATTAAATAGAATAACTACTCCTAAAGAGTTAGAGAACATACGACCACTTTAAAAATTATAAAGAGCTCATAATGTCCCTGTCAAAAGATTTTACAAATTTATGGGTTAAATATCTCATTGCCATTTGAATGGAAAGGAAAGACCTGAGTCATTTTAGAGTGCCTCACTATTTAGGAGATCACTGGTACTAAATCTTCAATTAAAAATAATAAAACAGATGCAGTGATTTTTATTTACGGCAAAGTTGTCCTTTGAGAATTATTCTTTCTTTATTTTGATTTTAGTGAGGTGCCCCTATATTGTTTTAACTTTGATTTTCCTATTTAGGTGATGAACATTTTATTAAGACATTAATTTTCTATATTCATAATTTTTCTGCTATGTTTGCTTTACATATTTTCCAACACAGCCTTTTAATTTTGTATGGAAACCTTTTATAAAAGATTGTAAAAATCGTTAATTTTGAAACATCTTTTGCATTGCATTTTGCTTAAACAATGGTCAGTGTCTTAGTTACTTTTTTTCATTGCTGAGACAAAACACCCGACACACAAAGTTCAAGAAGAAAAGGTTTAGTTGGCTCAGTTTATATAGGTTTCAGTCCATAGTCAGCAGGCTCCAGGGTAGGGTGGCCTGACAGAGGGGCATCACAGAACAACAACAGTCCATGACAAAGCAGGACAGGCAGAGGGTAGCAAGCAGGAATCAGTTAGCAGCAAGCAACAAGCAACCAGCACTAGCCCTCTTTCTGGACCTTATATTTTTTCTGCCCTGTGTAGACCACCCTTACTCCTACCCACAACTATGCCAAACTTAGCATTAACTGATTTAGTATTCACATACGCTTAATCCCAGTATCACATACTATAGGTCCAGCCATCTCTGTAACAGCCACCTCCGCATGACCACATAAGGCTTTGGAGAGACATCTAGACACAAGTCATAACAGTCAGTTAAAGTCTTCCCTTCATTTTCATTAAACTACTCACTTTTTGGGAAATACTTCAGTCCAAGCTGGCAACAGAAGTAAATTTCTGATCACATAACCACCGCAGTGTACTTGAGCACTGATCTAGAACACACAGGACTGGAGATGCAGCTAGCATCCTGAGAACTCAACTGCAGCCCAATGATCACTGCTCTCAGAGTCGTTAATTTGGCAAACGGCCCACAGGCCTGACTAAGGCAGAATGGTGTTTTAGGGTTCAGGCAGAATCTGTACAAAAATTTACATGAAAGGATTTAGATATTTCAGTTGTAAGACTCTACTGGTGCATCTTATCAGAGAGTCAGCATTACATAACTGTTATGGTTGATACATTGTGTCAGCTTGGCGAGTCCAGAGCTTTGGCTGAGTGACTCAACAGGAAGCCAGGGTGCTTACTTTGTATACATCCTGGACCTGTGGAAGAGGAGGGCATGGAGGTTATGCTACACACACCCTGGGTGGGGGTAGGCAGTTTACAATGTGAGGGAGGGAAAGAGGCTGCTTGCCACCATTCCTCCCTTTTTGCTCTTGCTTTTGCTGTGCTCTGCTGCCATCAAAGTTTGCCCTCTGCCATGTGCCACTCTGCCTCAGAACCAGCCAAGTATGGACTGAAACCTCCACACACTGTAAGCTACATAAACCTTTCCTTCCTTCATTTTAGGCACTGGGTATTTTTTCTCAGCAATGAAAGAAAAGCAACCAATACAATAACACTAGAGGATCTCCCTTGATTTTTGCTTCACATGTAGTAAAAGGTTCTTGCCTTATAAATCAAGTCATTCTATTTTTCTCTTGCTTTAATTAGTAAAAGCAAAAGACTCAGTTCACTCAACTATTAGTTCCTAGGATTATTTTGTGGTTTTCTTTCTGGTTTTCACATAGGTGCATTTTCTGTATTCTTACTTTACCTCTCTCAGGCATAGTGGTATATTTTTTGGATATTAATATACAGAAAAATTCCTGTTACAACAAGATAATTACTAAAGTTCCTAGAGTTTTATATTCTTTAAGATTCTTTTCATTCACTATTAGAAATGTAAATCTATGAAAATGGTAAACAGTTGTAACCTACAAGGTTTTTGGCCTAATATTTTAGACTGAGTCACCAAGTTATAAATTTATTAATCTACATTTAGCACTTCGATGGCTTGTGATGTTGAAAAAGTTACTTCAACATCAAAGATTTATTGTTTGTATTTGTATAATTAAAGTGCAGATTAGGAAGGTGTTTCTTAAGAAGGAAAAACAATCAAAGCTCTGAAATTTGTTCACATGTTTATGTATGTAACAATTATTTACTGCCAGTGTGACTCATCCACCTAAATTACTATTTATAATTTTTATTTATAAATAAACATATGTAAGGTCCAAAAATTTCATCTATATTTCTAATTTAATCTGACAAGACATAATTCTCACACAACAATCAATCATGAGGCATCTGAGTATTTGATTTCTTGTTTTCATTCACAAATATAATCCCATGAACAGGTTGCTTTCTGGATGAAGATGAGTTCTTTAGTGTACTATCATTTTCACAGAAATCTTATTTGAAACTTAAGTGACTGACTTTATTGTCATATAAAAGCCTAATCATGTAATACCAAGAGGTAAGATACTACCTCATATAAGCTTTACTATAATACTGCATGGGAGAGGAGTGAGAGTAATGTAGTATTTACTGATAATATTGAGGTTCACCATGAATGATGCACACAGCGATGTTCATTGCACCCTGTTTCTCTGCTTTAGTGCATATTTGAAATCTTTCAATGTGACAAAGAAAGTAAAAAAATCCAACTAAAATAGGTTTATGACAAAATACTCACTGTAAACTAAAGAAAATAAATCTTAAAATACCAGCACAAATGATAGTATTTGTAATTACTGAGTATATTACAGAATCTGCATACAAAATCTTGTAAGATGCTCTTCTGATCTAAAGCTGTCTGAGATGGTTTCAAACATTATACAGACTATTACAGCAAAACCATTGCAAAATTCAACAGCTCTGAGCGGCATGCTGGCGATATAGCTCAGCAGCATAAGCGCCTGCCTGGCAAGCACAAGGTCTTGAGTTTGATTCCTAGAACAACAAAAAACCTGGATTGCATAAACCATTTAATGTAATAAACATTGCTGTGTCCATCATTCATGATTAACCTTGATAACTGTCAGTAAATACTATATTACCACCAAATTATTAGCATATCATTTATGGCACACATATTTGCAAGTTTCAACATTTCTATGTACTGTAGAAAAGGGAATAGAGGAGACAAGGCAGGAAATGAAAATAAGAATAATGTTGGCATGATTATGGAGGAAAACTAAAAATTAAAGACTACAGTTTGCTGACGTTTAAAGTTATGAAATATGTGCCATATACTGGACATAAATGTGTTACCTCAACACCTCAGAAAATTGATTATTATAAAGAACTCATTACAAATTTGGGCTCATAACTATACTATCAGTGTTGTCTTTAAAAATGGCAATTATATCTTGTATTGGAGCTTTGATTTTTTTTAACATTTTACATTTGGTTAAACAGTTTTCTAGGCTCTACCATACATGAAAGGGCTTTTTTTTTGACATCAGAAATGAATGAGCTTACTTCTCACACTTTTTCACTCTAAAGATTACCACAAAGCTCACTCATATTTTTCTGCCACGTGCTAGATACTGATTCTCTCCTACTAAATGAATACAAAATTTTAGTAGTAACATTCGAGCAGTTTTTATTTAACTATGCTAATAATTTGGTGTTTTGTGTTTTCCTCTGCTCTCGTAGTTGAATACTTTGATCTCTAGACCTATGATCAAAGATCTCTTTAAAGTGTCCTGATTTCCTTCAGAAACTCATTGGATGGTTTACTTAAAGTAAACTCAGGGATTCCGAAAACCGTATGGACTTGAACTATTTTCAGTAGCCGCAAGAAAATAATTCAAAGATTTTGGAAGGAGTATATGGATACTATTCGGGGAGTTTCAGGAAGCACTACTGATTGTCATCTGGTTCAATGATGTACTTCCGCTTCAAGGCAGATGGGAAGATGAGATGAATTTCCAAGTTCACTGCTGCCCCAATGTTGTAAAACTGCAAGGAAATCACCGTAAGTACTCTGTCTCCCTCCTCTGCTGTTCTTTCTCCCTAGAAAACTATACCAGAGCCCTCTTTGAGATATAGTGTCCTTCAATCCCACATATTTTTACTTTCTGTGGAATAATTTGTGCATTTCAGTGATTTTTAAAAATAGAAAGAGTTGGATTTTCTTATTCAAACAATTATTGAAAGGTTCCTAAATAAAATGCATGAATGTGGTGCTATAATTATGTTGAAATCTATATTAAATCTTAAAACACAGTATGCTAAATGTTAATGAATTTTGGAGAAAGAATGTCTTTTGATCCCACTCTTGCTTTCAGTGGAGAAAAATAATTTGTAAGTGTTATTAATTAAGCATTAATCCTAAGGATCGTTCAGCTGACACTTTATTCTTTCAAGCTAGTTAACAATTGTTTTTTATCTCATTTTCTTTCTTTGTTATTTTATTGGGAAAAAGAATTAGCTTGCCTGCTTCGCCAATAAGACATTATGAAACATCTATTTCTGAATTCACTTTGGCATTCTCTTTCTGTTTATCCGCATACCCCTGCCTCAAATTCTAACAAGCTGCTTGATGTGCTTCTTTCATGCGATGATAAAGTGAGCACTTTTCCTGGACATATTTTGTGAAAATTTAACATACAATGTAGTTTAAACCTGAAAAGGTAATAACAACTGGAAAAATTATCAGCATTGTTCACTGAGATAAATAATAGTGAAATGGATAAATAATGTATTTTGAAAGTGAAAATCTAGAAAATAGCCTATTTTAATAGGAAATTTCATACTTTTTAACTTGTTGCTAATTTCACTTGCTATACACTCATTTGCATTTGAATTTATATTCAGTTAAAACTCAGTTACTTAATTGGCTCCTTATATATTTAAAGAGTTGTGCGCTATATATCAAGGAAGAGTTCCAACCCATTGATTACATGATTCAAATAATATTTCTGCTAATTACTAACTGATATCTCTGACTAATGCTTTTATTACATTAAGTACTACAATGATTTAGATATAAAATGTCCCCCAAAAGTCTCATTTTTCAGAGATGGGTGTTTCTGAAGGTAATTGAGTCATGAGTTGGGAATGATATTTGGTAGTATCACCCAACAAGTGGATTATGTGAGTTACTGGCAGTGTACTCTCATGGCCAGTCTCCTCTCTCTCTCTCTCCCCGTCTACCCCCCACTTATAGGCCAGCATAGCTTGAGCAGCTTCCCTCTTCTAGGCCCTTCAACCATAAAAGTTCTGCCATATAGCCAGTTAACAATGAACTGAACCCTCTAAATCTCTGAGCCAAAATAAATCTCTCTTCCTATGCTTTGACTCAGTATCAAGAGAGATAGCTAAAAGAGAAGAGCAGTAGAGAGGAATGGGTTTTTAGCTGTGCGTATACCTCAACATGTGTTTGGATGTGTTTTGAAATTGGTTTTCAGGAGGAATTTGGAAAAGGTTGGAGACACGTGTTGGGGAAATCCTAGAAGGCTATAAACAGAGATTAATAGAAAATTCTAATCAGAGTTCAAAAGAACAAAAGGTTGATAAAAATGTAGACAGAATCGGGAATCTATGGTACACTGTGATAAAGTCACACATACTGAGCTCTGGAAACATTTTGTCCCTAAAACTCCTCCATTTTGACCATCTGTTGAGATTTTTCAAATGTTTGAGTTTGAGGGCTATATCGATACAATGGAGGAAATTTCAAGACAGTTCAGTGTTCAATCTACGGTATGGAAGTCACTGGATGCTTTTATCCAGGTTTATAGTGAGAGTTGTGAGCAAAAACTAGAACAGAGAGGCTTGAAAAACTTAAATTTTAGACCAGAAGAAACTACTTCTAAAGTGAGGGCTAACAAAGGTTTGGTTCCTAAAAATATTAGTCCCATTATAACAACAACAGCAGCAACAACAGCAATAACCACAATCCAAAATGAGAAAAGAAGAAAACTACTTGGAGGGCATTGGAAAAATTATCAAGATCCCACTCATCTCAGGTTCAAAGGTGCAAGTGTATACAATTTTTATTTAAGAAGAGCTCCTGAGGGTCCTGATCAAGAAGGGTCACCTAGGTAGTAGGGTTCTTCTCAACATAGTCAGACATCCAAATATTAGCTGTTGCCGCCATAATCAAAGGCAGTGTCCCTATTGCTCACACAGGCACAGATGTTGGTATTGTTATGTTATACTGTTTTTTTCAGGCTTGCAGAATGTGATAGCTGTAGGGTATAAAGGCTTCCACCCAGGTTTCAAAGGAAGGCCTGGAAGGTCAGGTAACATGCCTCTGGGAGATACGTGTACACAACAGTGAGGATGGACCTGAAGGGTTAGTAGTGGTCACAGTAATCAGAGATGCTAGTAACATGGAAATTCACTGGCAGCGAGCAGAGCCATATCAAGTGGCCACGCTCATGCAGCCAACAGGGTCCTAGGGCTGAGGCTGCCTCACCCCCTCGAAACACGCATTTTACTCCCTTTCCTCCAGATATCAGATACAGAGCAACAGGACTTAATGTTCACCCTCGTGGGTTTCAGTCTTATTTAATCCATTTCTTTTATATCCCCCCTGGCTGCCCTAGAATGGGAATGTTCTCCCTATGCCATGGTAATTTGGAATTAAGTAACATGGTTTTTGTGCACTGTTCATTAAACTGTGAGTTAGTACAGCCACTGTGAAAGTCAGCATCAAGTTTGCTCAAGTAAAACCTGAAAAAAATACATCAAGGAATCAAAGTCAATATATTATATAAATGAATGCATACCAGTGTTTATTCCAACAAAGTTCACACCAGCAAAGTTAGGGAACCAACCTAAATGCCGATCTGTGGGTGGATGAATGGATAAATAATATGAGAGACATTATTTGACCATAAGGAAGGAAAAAATCATGTTATATGCAGGAAAATCAGTATAACAGAGGGTCTTGTTAAGCACAGTATGCCAGAATCAGAAAGCAGATATCACATATTACTTTTTAAAATATGTGGAATGTGGGGAGAAAACAATCCATCCAAAAGCATAAGGGAGATTATTAGAGTGGAGGAAAGAGATCAAGAGAGAGAAATGGGAGGGAAAGGAGGGCAGTCAGGAGAAGACATGATCAAGTTATATTATATTTACAAATGCAAATTGTCAAGATAAAACTCTATATGTATGCAATTAATAGGTACTAATTAATAAAAATAGCTAGCTCTAATGCATCTGATGAAAAGTCAGGTATTAGCAACTGAAGGAAATGAAGCAGAATATGGCAAAAATACTACTGATCAGAGATGAATGTTTCAAAATGTGTAATTTCATTGTGATAAAAATTCCTCAAATGAATTCAGAATGCATTCTTCTTCTAATAAACTTAGGAAAATTTGTTGTGGTTTTTTTTGTCTTGTTTTGTTTTTTGGTAATACTTGACTGACTGTGCCAGGTTCCAGAATCACACCTGATTTTTCATGCCTCAGTGGTGAAAACTAGCTCAGATAGAGAGTGAAAAAGAAAACCAGCTTAGTGTTCCCTACTTGTGGTGCAGTGTGGACTCATACTGAGCTCACAGGCACTGCAAGGAATCAAAACAGGAAGGCAAACACATGTTTAGTGCAGATGACAGTAAATGTTAACCTTTCCCCACAGAAAAAATAAAATCATAAAGTAGCATAAAATGAAAAATATTTGAGGTAGGAAAATAATCTACATTTTCCATAGGCAGTCCATAAGCTATTCAAATTATTGCAAAATATACAAGAGTGCAAAGATTTGAAAAATACTCTTCAATTCACTAATAGGAAGTCCTCTGGTGTGAAATTGCATTATTCAGCTTGTAACTGTCCAACGGAAAGGGTTGACACTCAGGTGATGGTGGAATGGTGATACTAGGGTGCTACAGAGGTCACCTGTTTAAAGCATTCTGTGACATCAAGACACTTGGGTAGGCATGTTAGTCACTCAGGCATCCTGGCTGTCATCAGGAATTAATCAAAGGCAAAGAGTCTTAGGAGAGTTTAAATACAAAAAAGAATACAAGATGCCGCATTACATCTTGAAAAACAAAACAAGAATTTGTCAAAATACAGCTGGTCCTAAATTGGAACAGAAAGTCATCACCATATGGATCCAGTGTTCTGGAGAAAAAGATGAGCAGGAGACACAAAAAGCATCCAAACTCCACATAACTGAGTAGGCATGCACATTTTTCCTCTCAGCTATGTAAAATATTCTTACTGTGCACTGAGAATGGGGAAAATTTTACCTTATGAAATAACTGAAACTGTGTAGAATATAAATAAGGATTTATAAATGTAAGTGAAATAGGGTGTATGTGATCTTCTGTATGCCACACCTGAATAATTATAAAGTGCTCTGATAATTTAAATCATCAGCAAGTGAAAGAGTAGTTAGAGTTTTAAGAATAAATGAACCAGAACATAGCGTCAAACCATTTGTGGAAAGTTAGGGAATAACATTAAAAGGATCTCCTGAGCTCAGCATTTGTTTCACAACGATACACATTTTTTAGTACAGAAAATTATAACAAAACACAAACAGGAAGCATTTTAAACCTGGTGATCTAATCAAGAAAATGCAGTTAAGTAACTTCAAATCTGAGATTCTCAACTGGTAATTTCTTAATCTACACGTAGGCAGCTGTTACTATTTTTTTAATTTAGAGTAAAAATGTTCACCTTTCTCTTCACATAAGATTAAGTTTTATGACACAGGTAATTCATTTAGGAGTTTTGTCAATTTTGAAATCCATGTGAGGATTAAATTTTTGACATTATACCATGATACTTGGTTGGATTGAGTCCATAGATTTATAGCCAATGCACAGAATAAAGATATAATAACAGGAAGGAACAACGGGGAAAATGAGCTTCTATATTGAAAAGATTTTTACTGTCTCCCATTTAATTAGAAATGGGAATTGATTTAGGGAATATAAGTAACTTTTTAGATTATCATTGAAGTGAAATATTCATGGACTAAATGTGTATAAGTATAAATCCTAAGGATTTTTTTGCTAATCAAATGTTCCTGTTGTAACCAGGAACTAGATTAAGAGCTCACATCAGAATTCTTTATTCCATCCCTCTTTCACTACCAGCTTGATTTCTAATGTCCTAAATTAGTATTACTTTGTTTTGTACTTTATTTCAGTGGAGTACTAGTCACTTCTGTTTAACCTCTTATGAAAACATACATTTATAAAATTCTTTTTATTTGTTGCTATAGGCCTTTTATTTTCACTATTCATAACATTCAGTTTAACTCCCGATTAATTAATTTGGTGGTTTCATAGTTTTTTATTGTGACTAATGATACTGTAAAAATTTGGTTAGAGTTTTGATAAATATTTCATACATATGAGTTAGAAATAAGCCTAGAAGTTCAATTCCTATGCATTGTGCCATTGATTAAATATTTTGAATTTATAGGAAATTTCCAGATAGTTCTATGTGATTCTACTAAATTATATTTCCATGGTATAACTTGTTGCACATTCTGCCCAAATATTTGGTATTTAATCTATTCCTTTTAAACATCTCATCTAAAATAAACAATGACATTGAATATATTTTACCAAGCATTTTAAGATATCAAAGTGGTTTAAACTCAAAAACATTCTACTTTGAAGATTCTGATCTAAAGTTTTGTTCAATTTCTATTCAACTATCTTTTTGTTCATGATTTTTAAGATGCGGATTTGCAATCACTATTAGTTACATGTACTTCATATTTCCATTCCTAAATTGTCATTTCTTTCCTATGGTGGAGTATTTTAGAGAATAGAATTTCTTAATTTTAATATAGTCTGATTTATATACTTACATTCATGGGATTTTGTGACCTACTCAAAAATCATAACACTGAGTTACAAGAACCATCCCATATTTTTCCATTGTAAATTTGTACTTTAGCATAATAGTACCTGGCTGTGCATCTCAGACTGCACCTGGGGGACACAGGAAGCAGTCTTTGAGTTTACCCACTTGGTGCTAGATGTGATTTTTACCTATTATAATTCTCCTCTAATAGATTTTGCATATGTTTATCTGAGCATTACAGGGGGTAAAATAGACCCATACTGTTCCTATGTTGAGTAAGCATATACTTTGTGATAATGGAATGTGGGTGTGGCTCACAGTACATATATGAGTAGCTAGAATGCTACAAAATTGTCACACAACCAAATGGAACAATCCAATGTGAGAACTATGTCTGGAAATATTGTGAGGATCTTGGCAGAGGTGCGAACTATTGGACAGAATGGAAGCACTACCATCCAATATTGGAAATTCTTTAAGCAGACAAAATGCCATAAGACACTGTGAAATACACAAATGGTGTAACACAAAAGATTGGGGATGCCAAGAATGTGGTCATCCAAGAAAAACTACAAGAAAGCAGCAAAGTGGGCCCAAGGATAACCCATGGGCACTAAAACCACTGGAAGTGACCTAGGGATGAAACCATCTAAGACCTTTGGGGGTCACATCTTGTCACAGATTGCCTTGGATGCTGCATGTGGAACTATAGAACTTAGTGTTTGCCCTGCTGGATTTATACCTGCTTTGCCCTATTCCTTTGTATTCCCCTCTTTGTAACTTTTGGGATGCAAATGTTTTGTAATGAAAATGTCTTACCTTGTGCCACTGAATGTTGAAAAAGTGTTAAATTTCTTTTCATTTGTAGAGGGCCTCACATCTAAGAGCTTGCTTCGAATCTCAAAGGAAACTTGGAGTTGTCAGCAACGCTGAAACTTAGAACTTTGGCAGTTCTTAGGGTGGATTGAATGAATTCCTTTTGCATAAGAAGAGTTGCATGAGTCTTCGGGGGATCAGGGGTAGAATATTACAGTTTGGGTCTAGATGTCCCACCAAAGCCGCGTGGGGTCATAGAGTTATTTCAGAGGTGGTTGAATCTAGAGTGTGTGATGCTGGGATTAAAAGTATGTGATTAGTAAATCAATCCACTGATTGGTTTGGCCTAGTTCTGGCTAGCATTATGGGTGTGAGTGCTATACCCACCCTAGGATAGCTAGGCTTCATAAGACATATGGGACACATAAAAAGTAATGCACCTTACCTTGTCTGCTTGCTGTGGACTATATCTCCTATTTGATGCCCCTCTGCATGCCATCCTGCTTTGGAGCCAGATGTCAATGGCAATCTCTACAAATTTTTGAGTTAAGTAAACCTTTCCTCTTTTAACTTTGAATGTCTGATACTTTGTCTCAGCAATGAGAAAAAGTCTCTAAGACCACACACCTTTACATGTATGTGCCTATATAGCATGGACTTTCTCAACAGTATTCAGAATCATTCAGACACACACTTGATTGTATTATTGTAGGTAAGTTATCAAAGTAGGTAAGGGTATAATTATTGTAGGTAAGGGAATAATCAGCCAAACTGATCATAGTGGAACTTCAACTTGCTTGTCATGACATTTTCTATAGAGCAGATTGAAATCTAACCTAAGAAACTCCATTATCTTCAGTGTAATTAGGTTTAATTGTGTATTCATTTTTACAGCAGTGAGGTATCAAGTGGCTCTACACACATCATAAAAAATTCTAAATAGTGACTGATGGATTTCTCGACTCACTGTAATTCCTGCCGAGTTGCTGTGGCATCTAGCCAGTATGGCGCTGGAGGTCATGTGCTATGGTGTTGTGTCAGTATGGTACCAAGCCAATACGGCACTGGCCACTACAGGTCATGTGCTAAGCACCACCCTTCTTCCTCTGAGTCAAGTTTCAACTTCCTACATCCCTTTTTGTAATATCCTGTGTCAATTTCCCATGCTTCTACCCAATCCTGGTCTGCCATGTCGGGTGGTCCACCTCCTAAACCCCGCCTCCAGCCTGGGTCTATTTAACCTTTGACCCCATGCCAGGCCCTCAGAAGTTCCACATCTCTCTTCCCTAATGTGATCTCCCTCACATCCACAATAAAGGCATTTTATTCTGCTTTACTTCTCTCTGAGCTGGAAAAATCTATCAGTGACCACGAGAAACTGGGGCCAGGGATATAACTCGGCAGCACAAGCACCTGCCTGGCAAGCACAAGGTCCTGTGTTCAATTCCTGCCCTGCAAATATAAAAGGAAAATAAAGTCTTTTGAGAGGGCTTAGCTCCACAGTTTCTCATATAATAGGGGAGAAATAACATAGAGTATAAAGAGAAATGAAGCGGAAAAAACATGGAGAGAGACAAAGATAAGTAATTCTGTCTTCTAAAAAATATAATATTTTATTTGGCAAGCACAGTGTGGAAGCAGAAAATAGAGACATTACATTCTCTTGTTAAAATAATTATGTTTTCTTTTTCATCTATTAAATATGTGGTTAATTCTGAGTTCTACATTTTTAGAAATTCAAGTGCTTTTTAAATATATCTCTTCATTCTTGTGATGTTACAAAGAATAACTATATAGTTTTAAATATTCGTTAAGCAATTATGAGGACATTTAATTTCTTATTCATGTATATTTTGATAATCTAAAGATAATAAGTATATAGCAACACTCCAGAAAAATAGCACAATATTTCCTTTTCATATAATTTCTCTAATTCATGATAAAAGAAAAACCCATCTTCAATGAAGAATTGCCCCAGGGACGTAATATCACCAAACCAAACACCACAATCACTTATCTTTTTTTTTTTTTTTTTGGCGGTACTGGGGATCGAACTCAGGACCCTGCGCTTGCTAGGCAGGCGCTTATTCCCCTGAGCTATGTCCCCAGCCCCACAATCACTTATCAAGTCGGTGCATGACTCTGGTATGCTCTGCAGGACCTGGTACCACAGACACTCGATCATGAGCTATGATTGCATTTCTCCCAGTCATGCTTAGTAAGGGCTCAGCACTGAAAAGACACTTGGCATTTATTGATATTAATGACTTTATTAGCTGTATTGATGAATATGGATTGATAGTCTCACAGTACCCGCACAACTGTTCCCAGGAGCAGAAGCAGCTTCGGTGAGATTGCTCAATTAATTTGTGAAGCTATCCTGAAGAAAATGTTTCTAAAATAGTAGTGTAAACTTGAAAAAAGAAAAGGTACATGCTTATTTTATTTTTAAAGAGGGATTGAATCTCATGATATCATTTTCAAACTTTTAAAGAAATAGTTTTCCCTAAAAAAAAAAAAAAGAAAAAAAAAAAAAACACCACAAACTTGAAAGCTTAAAAGAATGCAAACAAATTGTTTTGCAGTTCTGACATCAGAAGTCCAAATTTGTTTCACACGCGAACCGGGGCCTCAGCAGGGCCGTGCTCGCTCCGAAGGCTCTTTCGGGAAATGTGTCTCTTGCTTTTCCAAACTTAGAGAACTCCATTACTTGCCTTTCTTCAGTTGTCACTCCTTAGTTCATTTTCAAAGCGAACAGCATAGAAATTTATTACAGGCATTGCAACACCTATCTTTTGAGTAAAATCTTTTCTGTTTTTCTCTTCCCAGTGACATTCAGTATTGCATTTAGTACTCACCTGCATAATCCTGGACACCATCCCACCCATCCAAAGACCTGTAATTTCATCCCAAATAGACTGTCCTTTTGTCATAGAAGGCAACAGTCAAAGGATGTAGTCATGCATCCAAGCAGGTATGGGAGATATCATTTAGCCTATTCCAAAGAAATGAAGCAAAATTCTTCTAAAGTCTTAAAAAATACTGTAGTATTTGGATGAACTAACTTTCACTGAGTCATGTGCTCTACTACATGTTGTTTCACTGATTTCTCATATGGTGGTGATTTTATCATTTTATCTATTTAGAGAGCAGACATATGAGCATTTTTAATAGAGTTAATGAAAATACGCTTTGCTATCTTTATTATCACTAATAGTTCTGTTGCTACAAGCTGTGATGCCACCTGCAGAAACACACACTATTTTTAGTACAGATTCAGGTCTTGGCCTTGTGAATACAGAGTCCACATTATGTTGTGAAAAATTTCTACCAGATATTATATGGAGCAATTATAACTACATACTCTGCAGGAAGGAACTTCTGTCTTGACTATGTATTGATAAGGACCAATGCTTACATTTTTGAATTTGGTCAGAAATTTTGCACAGACCAATTTCTGACTTCATTCACTTTTTCTTCCACTACTCATATACTTCCTGTACAAGGCATTCTAGGATAGATTCATACCACAATGGCACCGAGTTCTCTGTGACATGATGCGGTGCAATGCAGGCAACTATGAACAGAAAGTGTTTATAGAACTCATCACTACTTTGGCCAACTAACAATAACTTAGCCATATGTAAAAGAAATGTGAACCACATAATTATATCCTTGTAAATTCAAACTAAATATAGACCTGCCTCAACTTTCCCTTGGCTGAATACAAGAAATTCACATGGTGCGTCATTACCACCACAACACAAGGGAAATTGAGAATGAGAGGAAGTCTGAATGGAAGGTAACAGTGGTTGTCAGTAGTTATGGTAAAATATCTTACTTTAATTAAATATGCAAAAAAAGTATGGCCATGTGAACCCATTTCCAGGGATCTGCACACAGCTTTTGGACGGGTCATAAAATGAAAAGCCATGAACCTTAAATAGTTGGCTTCACAGGCATTCTGCCTTCCTTATCTTACAGGAAAGTTTCTTCCTATATACTATTAATAAATCTGTTGAAAATGCATGCAACCTAAATCCTCTAAAAACAAACTGTTTGCATTGTCACTGGTGTTGTTTTTGATATCCTACTTTTCCACCAAACTGTGTGAACACCTGTAACCTTGTGCCTTATTAGCATGTGTGAGCTCCATAACTTTAAACCTGCAATTCTTGATTATTTTATGATCCTTTCCAACGCTTTTAGCTAGCCCCATTAATTTGAAATAATAACTGGAAAGAAGGGTCTCCTTGAATGGTGAGTTATATGAGCTATTCCGTTTTTCCTAAGGAAGCATAAATTTAAAACTTTAAATACTTGGAGTTTGAGAAAGTAGCTTAACCAAGTATTACTACAGAGGGATGTTAGTGGGACAGATTTTACCAGAGAAGCTGGAAATACAAAGAGAGTATTTGTGCTCTAATAAAGCTTTAGATGCCTAAAGTAGATCAAATAAATGAGCATTCATAACCCTGCCGACTCGACTGGACCGACGGCCTTGAGAACTTGTCAGTGGGGGCTTGACCATAGCGAACCTGGTTCCCTGCCTATCTACTATCTTTGAGGATGGGTGCTTTTCCACCTCCTGCCAAAGCAATTTCTGTGCATACGTTTGTTACAGCATAATTTGAAGCAGCCATGTCTCTTCCCAAAGTGAGAGCCCGAGGGAGTAAATAAACCCAAAAGTACAGTTGCTAGCAGAGTGAAGATGACTGAGTGGGTGGTAGAACAACGGAGATGAGGGTGGAGAAAACTGATTAATCGAACGAACCATCATTTGTATAACTGAGCAACAAATGTGAAGATAACATTATGTAATACAGCCTCCAGTGTTCCCTACGATCTTCTCTATAATTTTGTATTTCTTGTTTTGTTTTTGTGTTGTTTTGGCTGATATGGCTCCATTCTTTTGTCTTTAAAATGAAAAAAAATAAAAAGATCATTCCTTCATGTTGAATGGACATTTCCCTTGTAATATTTCACACCACTAACTCGCTTTCAGTGATCTGGACAAAACACGCACAAACTTGAGTCAAACGTCTATCAGACTTCTGTTATTTGTAAATGTCCTAAATGGTTGACCATTTTTGTTGCCAGGCAAACATTTGAACATGGTCTAGAAACAAAATAATATCGCATTCTGCCTCAACTGTACCCACAGTTCTTCCTCAAGAAGAAATGCTTTTGTTGTCATTTCCAGACGCTAGTAGTTCTTGTAGCCCAGACAGATAATTCTATCAACATAGTCCTTTGAAATTGTCCTTTTGCCTGTATTTACATTTATGTGACACGTTATTAAATGTTTCAACCCAATTTAAAACCTAGCTTAGTGCTATACCATATGATAAAAATCTCAACATAGGTCATTTTCAAATCAATGACATTTTATTTTCTGTATGTCCCGGAGCATACACTTATTTGCTTTACTGAGGTATAATTCACACAATATGAAAGCGAGTGATAGAAACAAGTGTGAAGCTCAGTGGCTTTCGGTTCATTCACAATATTGTGCAAGCACAATGCTATTTAACTCCAGAATATTTTTATAATCCTAAAAATAGTCGCTGCAATCATTCCACCATCTTTCCATCTGAATTTCTGTCTCTTTCTGGCCTCTGGCAGCACTAATGTAAACTCTGAAATTTAAGTGCTATGTAGCTCTGTGTATCCAGCTCCTTTTCCTCCCCTTAACTATTTCAAGGGCCATCTAGGCAGGAGCACGATCATGATGTACTCGGTAGTTCACTTTTATGCCAATGGCTGAATAGCACTTTATTAATGGATATATCTCCCACCCATCTCATTCTTAGGAGACGAATACTTTCTGTTTCTAAAGTGCTTTTAACTATTGTAAATCACAGTAATATAACATATATGTACAAGATTTGTGTATGATTTCCTTTTCAATTAAATTGTATTTATGTCAAACAGTGGAATGATTGGATCGTGTGATTATCTATACAGTGAACATCCAAAATTCATGGGGGTTACGTCCCTAGAGCACCTGAGAATTAGGAAAAGCTGCAAATTTCAGATATGCTGATAAAAATGTGCATAAATGCCTATTTTTATAGTTTAACCCCTAAATATGCTATGCCTCCCACAGCTACGTAATTTAATTTAACAAAATATTGTGTTAAAGCCTTGTAAGGTCAGGGCATCTTGGCGGCATCTCAGGCATCTCAGGGCCTTAAGAAGAGCAAAACTGACAACAATGGAGGTAGCACACACTATAGCAACCTGTCACGATGCAGGGATGCTGGTTGACCCCTGGAGATGGGTTACAGGGAGGCAGCCAATCAGCAGCAAAGAGGACTGAATAACGCTCTTCGATTGGCTACTTACAAACCTCCTGCCAAAAAAGAGAAAACAAAAAAGAAGGAAGGAAAAAATATATATATATAAATATATACACACACACACACACACAAACACAGACGGTAGCTAAGATAGTTCTACTATTAATTTCTATTGCTTTATTGAAAGGAACAGTTAGTGTTTAATTGTTTGATCAATCTTACATGCTTATATTTATCTGAGTAACCAACTTGAAGATAACAAATATGTAATAAAACATCCATTGTTAACTTCCTATCACCTTGTCTGAAATTCTGCATTGCTTGTATTGTTTTTATGTTGTTTTGTTTATGTCTGTGTGTTTGTTAATTTGTTTTGGTTGTTTTCGCTTTAGAAGAAATAAAACAGTAGTGGAGAATATTTGTGCTTTTCATGAAATTGCAGGGGTCTCCAAGAACAATTATTAGTTATGTTCTAAGGAAAAGTCTACAAACCGTGAGGTTATGAACTTTGAACTACAACTTAGTGGGGTACACTGCACAGCATTTTAAAGGTTACTACTATTCTCAAGCTACTATTTTCAGTGACTGCACCACCCTTCACTACTATGAAGACTTCAGTTTATGTCCTTACCAACACATGTTATCTTTCACTTTTTTGTTCTTATAATCATTCTAGTTATTGCGCACTAGAATTTCATGTGGTTTTGATTTGAATTTCCCTAATGTGGTATGATGTTCATCAAATTTCCCTGTGCTTAGTATTTCTCTGTCTGTCTGTCTGTCTGTCTGTCTCTCTCACTCACTCTTCTCTCTTTTATTGTGGGATGGATTCTCACTAAATTACTAATTCTTACAGACTGGGCTCCAACTTGCAGAACTACTGCCTCAGGTTCCCAGAGTACCAGGATTCAAGTCATGCACTATCATACCTGGCTACTGTATTTGGAAAAAACAGTATCACGACAACATAAAGAATAATAGTTTTAGATAATTCTGGGATTCAGCTCATGTTAAAGGTGTTGCAGTTGTTTTTAAGACATATAGTTCATTTGAAATATAAAATACCACCCACCAAAAGTTATGTTTTATGTTTCTTAAATAAGTATCATTTATTTGCCATGATGTTTTTTATAAAGTTTTAGAGTATTGATAAATTCTGTGCTAATTGTTTTGCCACTCTATTCCTAGCTTCCCTGTAAGGGTGGTCACACATCAGTCCTGTAATCACCTTGCTCATTTTCAAATCAGCACCATCTAAGTCCCTCACAGGGGTGAAAGACATGCAGAAGTGCGAGCCTAAAGTCTCTTCCCATCTCAGATATCCTCTGAATATCCGCTCAGCCGAGTGAGGCGCATGTTCTGTAGATTGTGAGGTTTATAGTGCAGCACTGAGAAGTCCTCCTTCATCAGAGCATCTCATTCCTCAGATTCCCTCTCAGTTTTTAATCTGTCACTTACTTCACCCTATCTCTACTCCTGCTTCTGGCAGAAGCACTTTATGAATTTTTCTTTAAATTTTTTCAAAATATGGGTACACACTTCAGCCCTTGGGGTGTTACAGTTAAGCAGAAGTGAGGTCTTCCTGTCCAGGTAGTATTTCAGAAAGCCACTCCATGTGTTAAAACCATCACAATTACTTAAGAACAAGGTCCACTTTCATTCCTTCCAATGCTAGGAAACTATGCCAGGAATATATTTTATTGTCTTTGAATTTTCCATCAACCTGACAAGTGAACAGGACCAACATAAGCTACAATACTCCAAATATTCCTCAACAAAATCCAAATATTCTACTTTTCTCAATTAGATATTAGTTGGTATAACATTTTTATAAATTTTGTGAGTTCTTGTAAGGTTGAGACTAATTGCTTTGCCAGTTTATTTACAGTTTCCTTGAAGGGTCGTCGTACATCAACCTCATAGTCAGTTTATTATTCACATGGCAGTAATTTAAGCCCCTTAATTCAGTTTTCCTTAAGACAGTTCTTAACAAGTAAGATACAGAGATGTTAACTCACTTTCCTTAGATCATACAGGAAGTGAGTGGCCATGTATTTGATGGTTGAAATTAATACAAGGTGATTATAACTTGCGAGAAAAACACCAAACAAAACTATGTTCACAGACACATATTTATCTTGACAATATGCACTTAATAAGAAGCAGTCCCACAGATTAGAAAGTTGACAAGTTTTAGTGAATCAGACTGAATTTTACATACATGAATGGCATGACAGGCAAAATAAATTAAGCACAGGCTCTAAAAGCACACAATGAAATTGATTTCAATTTGCAATGACAATAGCAGGCCCGATTTAAAAAAAAATATTTCAGCTAAATTCTAACACTTAGCATTTAGAGTAGGATTAAATATTGCAATACCTTTTAGATTTATTCTCTTTTTCCTTAGCTTTATAAATTTGCATCAATAGCTGCACAATTTTAAAATATTGTGGGAAAAATTAATATGAATGAGTCCTCTGTAAAACAAAATAATTTTCCAGCAGATGAACAGGATATAAATTATAGATTTACAAAAGAACCAAACATGTTTATTCCCTCTTTCTCTTTTTTAAATGGAGCACAGTGAACAAAAATAATAATGTTGTTTGTTTGTCTCTAGCTTCTCCCCCTCTCTTTGGAGTCATTCATGTCCAATTTGCTCATTTGTAACAATACAAAGATAAATTACCATTATTTGCATTTAAATCTTCAAAATACCTGTAAAGCAAAAAAAGTTCCAGGAAAACATTTTATTAACTCAACTGACTTAAAATTCCTGTTAATATATAAAATATTTCTCAGTTCATTTCATTTCTTTATAAACTAAGCTGGGTAATACAGTAAACACGATGGATTTATAAAGTGCTTAACACTATTTATCTAATATGTAGCTAGATAATATGCATTATATTTCCTATGAAGTTTGACTCTAGGGCCCCGCGGCTGCTTTGCTGTGGGCCCCGCTGAGGGCGCCCCACGGACTGGACCTGCCTCCACCCATAGCACGGCGATGGGGTGGAGCCGGGAGGTCCGCTGTGAGCATATGTACTCTTCCACCTCCGACCATGGCAGTTTGTATACACCCATGTATGTTATAGTATAGTCTGAGGCAGCTATATCTCTTCCCAAGGGGAGAGTCCAGGGGTATAGATAAATCCAGGAGTACAGTTATTATCACAGGGAAGATGACTGATTGAGTGGTAGGGCAACGGAGATGAGGGAGGAGAAAAATTGAATGATCAACTGGGCCATCATCTGTGTAACTGAGTAACAAAGGTGAAGGTAACATGTAGGACAGCATCCAGAGCTAATTCCCTTCTATGTTCTCTATAATTCTGTATTTCCTCAATCGTTTTTGTATTAACAGAAGTGAAGATAACTTTATATTTTACAGCATCCAGTGCAAATTCCCTACTATCTTCTCTATAATATGGTATTTCCTTTAATGTTTTTGGGTTAACTAATGTGAAGATAACATTATGTAATATAATATCCAGTGCTAATTCCCTACTATATTCTGTATAATTTTGTATTTTTGGTATTGCTTATGGCTTATTCTGGTTCATATGTCTCCATTCTTTTGTCTTTAAAAGAAAATTTAAAAAAAAGTTTGACTCTTACAACAGCAGAACCAAAAATTGACAATTAGTATTGGGAAACATGAAGATTTATGGACTTATGATATGAGTTAAAATACACATTTAATCAACTTGCTATAATTTCAACAATTTCTTGTAAATAGTCCATGCTTTAATACTATACATATTTAGATAAAACCATGAAAATTGCTTGAATAGATTACTTGAGGAATGTCTATTATGACCTAATATTAAGACTTAACACTTCACTGTTATTTTTCAAACATGATTGTAACACAGAATAAAAACGAGAAAACTAAAATTGCTTAAAGTATAAAATGAATGTTTTATTCCTGGAGTGATTTTTAACTGTTATTTAGCATAGACATTGCACTATTTGACTAATAATAAGTACCAAAACTTTGGAAAAATGGCTTCTAAATTATGTTGTATTATTTCAGAGTATGTAAGAGTATTGCATATGACAGTATCACAAGTAATTAATGGAAGGTTTGTTAATCTAGACTAGGTTAAGTACCACAAACTCTGATTAATCTAGACTTTAAAGATCAAAAATAGAAACTTTCTGTCTTATTACTTTTCTTGTCACTGAGACAAAATACCCAATACTCAAAGTTAGAGGGGGATGGGTTTATTTAGCTCAGAGTTTGTGGTGGTTTTAGTACAGAATTGACTGGCTCCAAAACAGGGTGGCATATGGTAGAGTGGCAACAGTTCATGGTGGCCAAGGAAGCAGAAGATAGCAAAGCAACAAGGGCAAAAGGGTGAAACAAGCCTCTTTCTGTCCCTTTTATCTTATCCAGACTGTTGGAATAGGGCGGTGCCAACCCAATCAATATACTGATCCAGCAATCACTCACCTTTAATCCCAGAATCAATCACAAACTCTAAATTTACCTGCCTCTGAAAAAGGCCCATATAAGGCTGTACGAGGCTTTGAGGGTACATCTAGATTCGAACCATACCATCTTCCCAAACATGAGCATGCTTATAGAAGAAAATGGCCATTGGTAGGTGACTGACTCATGGGTGTGATACCACTGACTCACTGTTAGGATGTAGGGCCTGGTAAGAAGTCAGTGGGTTGCTACCCGAAGGGTTTGTTTCCCTTAGGCTCCTCTTTCTGCCCTCTGCTTCCTGGCTGCAACAGCACGACCATCTTCCCTTCACTCGGCACTTCCATCATGCTATTTTTGTGTTTAAATTTTTGACCATGGACTGAGACCTCTGAACTGTGAGCCCAGGCAAACCTCTTCCCCTTTAAACTGAGGCACCAGGCACTGTGCCTTAGTAACAAGAAGCAGACTAAGGCATGTACAAAACATGTAAAATGCTATCTGTTTAGCAACTGTAATTCAATTATAAAAGTAAAACTGGAAATTATTTTTCCCACTGAAAATCTTATGAAATGACACATCACAACCTGAGTATGGTTTGATTCATTTTTAAGAACTCTAAGTCATAAAGAGAATGTAGATGATCAATGTTTACTCATTTCAAGTACACTTTCCTAGGCACATACAAGGCAAATTTAGCATATCTCTCACAAAGAAGAGTATTTTTTCAGTTGCTAGCAAGTTATATATGAGCTAGGTGTTATGAGTGGGATGTGCCTCTAATATCAGCATTAGGGAGCTAGAGTTGTAAGAAATAATTGGGCCCAGATATTCAAGAGGTTCATGAACCACATAAAAGATCTTGTTAAAGTTAAAAAAAGTAGATGAATCAGCAGAATTCAATTACTTTTGTTTCTTTCTTAGTTAAATATTGAATAGTTTTATAATATTCAAACATGGATTAACTTATGCTCTTCAATTTCTTATTTGTAAAGCAACACATTCTCATATATGATTCACAAGTCTGCTTACATTACATATTCCATAACCATCTATCCATTATTCCCATGAAACCAGGGCATAGTGAAAGACTATTTTATAAAGCTACAGATCTGGGGTGTTAGCAGGCAGCATTCAGATTAAATATATTACAATGTTCAAAAATACGAAAAGTGTATCAAAACAGTCATGATCTCTTAGAGGTCTCTGGGTAGCGAGTAGCTCGGCACACAAAGCAGCATATGAGAAGCCTATTGAGTGGAACTGTCAGCAGAAAGCTTGAGGGACATTCTCCTGAAGAGAAGGAGTCATTGGAGTAGCCTTTGCAACAGACCTTTGCCTGGTGAACTGCCTGGGTAATTTGTTGCTCAACATTTTGAATCTGATACCCAAAAATGGGAAGATAGAAGAACAAAACGCAGTCTCAGAACTCAACCCCACCCAGAACAAGTCCTGAATGCAAGGATACAGGGGAACTAGGAAGCCACATACCTGCAAGTTATGAAACAATTGCATCCGAAACGCTGAAACAACTCCAACAGGCCATAGAAGAGCTTAAAGCAGAAATAAGCCACATACCTGCAATAATCTCTCAGACAAAAAATGAACAGAAAACTATAATGGAAGAAATGTTCCACACACATAGAGAAGAAATAGATAAAAGATTACAAGAAAGTAGGAAACAAATGGAAACATTACAAGAACAATTTAGGAATGAATTACCAAGAATGAAACAGGTCCAAAGAGATTGCCAGGATTTGAAAACTTCCACTGAAAGCTTGCAAAAGTGCTTAAATGAAACCGAAGATAGAATTTCAGACCTTGAAGACAGCATGGCAGCTTATGAGCGTGAAAGGAAGGATCTCATAAAATCATCAAAGACCCAAGAAAAATCAATCCAACAGCTGCAAGATCAGGCAAAACGAAATAATATTCAAGTTATAGGAGTCAGTGAAACAGCAGGAGACCACACTAACGATATAAAAAGAATATTTGCTGAAATAATAACAGAAAATTTTCCAAACAAGGTAAAAGATACGGAAGTACAGTTAATTGAGGCATATAGAGCCCCAACGATCCATAATCCAAAGAAAACCACACACAGACATATAATAGTCAAGATCCCATATATCCAGCAAAAGAACACAATATTAAAAGCTGCTAGAGAAAAGAAACAGATCACCTATAAAGGAAAGCCAATCAGAATCACAGCAGACTTCTCAACGGAAACCATGAAATCAAGAAGAGCTTGGAGCGAGATATTGCAGATTCTGAGACAAAACAACTTCCAACCCAGACTGATATATCCTGCAAAACTGTCCTTCAAGTTCGATGGAGAAATAAAATATTTCCATGACAAAGAACAACTGAAGAACTTCAGGAGTGCCAAACCAGCATTGCAAACAGCACTAAAAGATATTCTAGACAGAGAAAAAGAGACCACAATCCCAAGAACAACGATACAAAACAGTCATGATGTCTTCTTACATGTACACGTTTGTATGAAAATTTTCACTTTGAGATACAGAACCTCTCACTTAAGTAGTAAATTACCAATATGTACGTGTAAGGTAAGAGAGTAATATTGAAGCAGAATAATCGAAGAGAAGCTAACTGAACATTCCACTTGTTTTTTGGATGCTTGCTTTCTTTATTTAAAGATTTTCACCATTCTTTTTGTTAATATGAATTTCTCTGCTGCATGCAAAACTGCTAGATAGAGTAGAAACAATATCTACCATTTTTATTAGTTATTTAAAATATTACATTTCTCTGTTGTATGTCTAAGACAATTGTGAATTATTCTAATGACTTAGTAAAGAACTAGGTCTAGGTCTAATCCTCATTCTTTCTAAAGGATCCTTATTAAGCCTATTTTAACTAAGACATAATTTTGTCTAATAAAAGGCATCTGATACATGACACTACATAAAGGCATCAAAGTTGTGAGAATATGAATAAAAACAGACATTTTTCAACAAAAAAGGAAAAGAATACTCACTAATGACATGAAGTAAAATGAAATGTTTTAATAGTCTTTTGAATACCCTTACAGAGGTTGAAAAGTTTAATACAATAGTAGTATTTAATAATCCTGTATGCATACACTCAGGCATTCAAGGCAAAAAGGAAATAGTATGTATGGTGCCTGCTACCTACTAGCAGAAATGATGTCATCATTAAGAAGAAAAGACTGGAGCCAGAGATATAGCTCAGTGGCATAAGCACCTGCTTGGCAAGCACAAGGTCCTGTGTTCAATTCCCAGCACCAAAAAAAGAAGAAAAAACTGTTTCTTGAGTTATACAAAAAAATTGTAATACGTACACACAGACCTGCATATCTATACACACATATAAGATCCATTACAGTATTTCTTTTAAAATACCAATATATTCAGCAATTATCTATATACTTGAATATACTTTTTCATGAATATTATATGTAGTGTACAAGTTCAAGTCATACAGTAATTCAATGTAATTATTGCTGTAACCCAAAGCCCCCTTTCTGAGAAAAACAAACAAAGTTTCTCTTTTATCTTAGAATTCAAAACATATCCTTGGTTTCTTCATTAGGTCTCTCCTTCGGGTGAGAAATAATGAATACATTTAACAACATCCACTCATACTTTGTTGAATATTTTTATAGTAAAAAGTTCATTCCATGGTTATTATTGTTTTTCCAATGCAAATGAAATAAGTATTTTTTCTTATAAGAATATGATTATTCTTTGTTGTGTTGTAGTCCATAGTTCATGTTTTTTCACAAGTTATGTTTAAGGGACATATCTTTGTGATTTATCTGTAGTGATTTTTAAAAAGCAATCAATCAAGAGTTTGTGGGTATAGCTCGGTGGAAGAACATGGGCTTACCATGCATACAGCCCTGGGTTGAACCCACAGGATCTCACACATACAGTTAATCTAAATGTATGGATTGCAATTTGATAAAGTAATTTGATGAAATATGTCACACCTAACCTTCAATTTTATGCAAGTTGAATGTAACCTATTCAAGTATAAATATAAATTAAATTGTGCGTGCTATTTCTACTGTGGTTCCATTTTAGAACATGTTCCATGCTGTAATGGCCTCAAAAGAATTTCCAAGAATCCAGCAGGGAATATGAATTGGTTAAGGAAGTCACAAATTAGTGTCACATATGCACACACACTTTCAGAGCATTGTAGCCTTTTGTTCCTCTGTGATTTACACAAGGACATTAAAACAATTTATGCAGAAAAATCTACTGCTGCCGCCATATTATTATATAAATATCATCTAATTTTTGCTTTAAATTTTCACAAACCTATCATTCTTTTAGTTAGAGTTTAGTGACTTCCTCATAAGGGTGAGCTACCAAAACCTTCTTTTTCCCCTCAAATTACCCCACAAAATTGAGCTTCATTGGAGATCAAAGTCATCCAGAAGAAAGGCTATAAAATGAGTAACTAGCAAATTATCCTCAGAAACTAAGTACATTTAAAGATTTGAACATATTTGACCTAATGAAAACAATCATTTATATGCTTTAAAAACCTTAGTCACACTGTATTTCTGGATTGTAGGTTAGTTTACAAAACAGTATGAATTTAAATACACAAACATTGATATGGTATTTACTATAGACCACTTATATTGAGTGAAAAAGTATTTACTAAAGCTGAGAAATAATACATTGCATAGCTATTATTTTTTCCTTTCTCATATATAAGAAAATTCCTTAAGAATGACTATCACCACACATTCTAAATGGTATTGTTTATTATCGTATTTAACTTATTTTATGAGTCCATTTCTGCAGGAAATTTTTAACATTCCCATTCCCATTACTGCATTTAAAAACTCTGTTAAAACTCTAGAATATTATCAATTTTCCCACATCAAAAGAAAATCAAACCAATCTCAAATTAAACTTCAGGAAAGATTGTATTTCCCAATGTTAAATTCAAATCTGACTCCCATATTAGCTCAGCTGAAAAAATACTGTCATCAAAGTTATGTATCACGTTGTTTACAAGAAATTTTGATTCAAATAAGTCACCTGGGTAGATGAAAGAATTGTGAACTTGATATTTTAAACTTAACAGTGTGTCCTCATGTACACAAACCTATAGTAAATAAAACAAAACCTGTGATATACATCAGTGATAAGCAGTATAATGATAGTTTAAAATGTAAACTATGAATTACTGAAAAAAAATTCTTACAGAAAAATTTACTAAGCACTTCTAAGTTACCAAAGCAACATAAAAGGGGCAAATCTGAGAAGAAACAGAAAAGTGTATGCAATGTTAAAGATCATATTTTCTTGTAGTTGTTTTGTTTTGTTTTGTTTTGTTTTGTTTTGTTTTGTAACTGGAGATTGAACCCAGAAAGAAAGAAAGCAACACCTCAGCCCTCTCTCTCACTACCGCTCCCTCTCTCTGTCTCTCTCTCTCCCCATCTCCCTCTCTCTGTCTCTCTCTGTCTCTGTCTCTGTCTCTCTCCCTCTCTCCTTCCTTCCTTCTGCCTCAGCCTAGGGAAAAACTGAGCCAACAAAAGGTACCACCACAGCAGGCTGATCTTCTTAGTTATGATACTTTTCTCTTACATTTTTATAGCAGCAATGTTTTCAAGTAAATCGCTTAGCAAAGAAATGTTTGTTTTCAAGCATCAGTAGCATTTAAAAGTCTCATTGAAAATATGTATTTCAACTTTGCTGAACTTTAAGCAGAAAAACACCTGCTTTTATTATCCATAGGCATTTTAAGGAAGGAAGACCATAAGAAACTGCTCGTACTCTAATGTAGTTTCTATATTTATAGCACATTTGTATATTAAACTTGAGACAATAAGGAAAGCACAAAATCACCCAGCAGGCCTTGTGAAAGATGCAGCCTCAGTTCTAGTCGATAAAACCAATTAATTTTTTCTTTGGTGTTTGGTGTTTTAAGGAAGAATGTTTATTTTTTAAGATGCTCAGGATAACAGGAAGATGAGCCTTTTATTCTTTTTGGTTCTAGAAAGACACAACCATTAAATCCAAGTAATTTTTCAATGTAATTCTTTTCCCACTTGGCTTTCTAATCGTAGTTCACAGAAACAGGAAACTACTTTCATCTCATTGTTAATAAAAACTCCTGCTATTTTTATGTTAGCTTAATATTAACATATTATTTGCTAACATTACCACTTGAAAACTCTGAAGTAAACAAATGAAAATGTGCCAGTATGCAAATTGTGATGGCCTTCATAATTCACTGTGATTGAATACCTTTCTGATATTTAAAATTCCCATAAACACTTGTTCCGAAGATTAACTACATAATTATCCTATGTCATCTGGGAATTTATGATTTATATATAAATTTGTTAGGAGCATTAACTACATAATTATGTTGTGTTAACTTGGTTACTCTACTTTTGATACTATTCTTCTTAGTTTATAAAGTAGCTTACAAGTACGGATTGTGTTCAAATACTCGTGCAATTTTAAGACAGTAGGGATATCATTTCTATTCTGTTTCTTCGTCTATATAATAGAAATAATCCCAGTAATTCCATGAAGCTAATGAAAAGAAATGTATGCAAATTACTTCCTTATCCCTAAATGAGTAAGAAATTTATTTTTTCAATTAATAAATGATATAAATAACACTTAAAGATTGCTTTAAAAGTTATCTGGCACGATAAAATAAATATCCCTAAATCTCTTTGAAAGTATGTACCTCTGTTTTCTCCTGCATTTGTACGAATTAACCTAAACTAATACTATGAAATCAAATATTTATTTCACCTGCAAATAGGATATTTTTCTTAGAGTTGAAAATACATAAATTATTTCATAAATTGTTTGTCATATGAATCTCTATTTTCCATACAGAGAAGGGATATTTCATCCTCAACCTTTATGTAAACTAGAATTAATATTTAGGACATTCAAGAGAAAATTTAACAATACCAATTTGATTTTGTTGTTGGGCAAGAATTGCCAATCTTCTTTTGCTGGTTGCATTTTATTCCTACTTCTTTAGGTTATTTTAGGGTAGTCTTCCTAGGCTAAGTGGCTTTTAGAGTTACTGACAGATTGCTGCAGATGGAGAGGCAAATTACTACCACAGTGTTGTTATCTCTTAATTGACCAGTAATAGGGGCTATATCATCACGTTCAAGACACATGGCTTCCTCTGTGACCAGAATATAGTTAGCAATTGCAGCAGTGCCCTTACATAGAAAGTATCCCATTAACTTTTTTATTTAATATCAATTGTAAATCCTCTCTTTTGTCTGGACAGTTTTGTTTTATTCAGTCTTAGGAGGGCTATGGAGAGGAAGCTGTTGCAGGATAGATGGAAAATAATGTAAATTTGAAGCCAACAGTACTGCTGAAATTAAGCCAGGCTCTTTAGAATGCCCAGGCTGCACGGTAGTATTTGCCTTCTCTTCCTGCAGCATGGCTCAGGTTTCCTTCTAGATTTGCAGAGAAAATAAAATTACAATCAGTTCTCTGAAGGAGTTATGAGGTTAAACTTGTGGAAATGATAATCTCACCAAGGCTCAGTCTTTTCTTCTGCCTTTCGGCAGAGACTCCTCTGTTTCTAAGACCAGTCTTCAGGTCCACAAAAAGGAGCATTTTAATTATATTAGTTAAAAGGTTCTTCACTAAGAGCTCTAGGAATATGGTTTTACATTTCACCTTCATGAAAATTCAATCTGTTTTGACAAAGCAGGCTGTAGTGAAGGAATATTCGAAGGCCATCAATGTCACTCCTGCTTGGAAGTACTTGTTCTGAGCTTGGCTTGTCAAACATTCATTCATAATGAACACAGCTAACAATATTTAAATTGAGAGTTGAAAGCTCATAATGAATTGTCCCTATCCACTATACTTCATCTGAGAGGATAACACTGATCCCCACGTTTAAGTTTCAAGCTGGTTCACTTCTGAAAGACACAACTAGAACATCCCAAATAAGCCTCCAGTTACCTAACATTAATGCCTGACATACAATTAAGTGGTGTAAATCCTCTCATTCTACAATATGGAAACCAGTTTTTACATATTTTACCATTTCTGATAGAAGCACAACACTGACACAATTAAGTGAAATAAAGAGAATTAATTTGTTTTACATATATGGTAAATAAGCTTCTGTAAGATAAGTTTATATTTTATTACCTATTACTGTTCTTTCTTTATATCACGATCAAGACATGTACATTATCCTACAGTTGTGTTCTGGTTAGTCTTGGCTCTCGGTCACCAACATGATATTACTCCAACCTAGCATTCTTTAAGGGGAACCTGTATGCTATGAAAGCATTCATCTCCCAAATTAAACAAACCTGGTAGCAGAATGGTGAGACATAAATTGAATTTTCTGAAAAGAAAAACAGTGCCTTTAGTCAAAACATGATTGGATTTATTCAAACTTCTTTCGAGTGGGTGTTAAACTGGTCCTACATTTTTGCCACCAGGCTATAGCATGAGCCATGTGTCATTGTAAAGAGAATTTTCTCATATGCATCCCGTGCTTTAGTAATGAAAACAGTTCCACATAATATTTCAATTACAGGAACCTTATAGTTACTGTATAATAAAAGATTAAATTAGCAATAACGATTAGAGTAAGATGAATATATAAAACTTCAGTTGAAAATCTGTTATAACACAAATTTTAGATATATTCACTAACCTCATTCTTTTAAGGCAAAGTAGGAAACACATAAAAATTGTAGGAAATGAATAGGTTTTAATAAAGTTTTTAAATTAAGGTATATGTAGAACAAGTATATCCAAGGAACAATAAAATATAATTAAGAAGTGATTTCATAGCTGATAATATATCTGATTATTTATACCTAGCAAATAAGAATCATGAAATAACCAAAGAATTAAAGAAAAACATTCGTTTCAGTTATTCATATAAATCATGAATTCATAATTTGCAGGCTACTACGGAAATAAATAAAGGAAGCATGACTATTATTTCATTATTTTTTCCAGATCTATGAAATACAGTTTTTTAGTGCTTAACTTTAAAGAATTTATATTCCAAATCATATTTTTGGTATTTAATTGCCCATGGAATACATAAAACAAATTTGTAGATGATTAGTACTAACCAGTAAGTAACTCAAAGTAGTTATTTTAGAAAAATGTTTAAAATTATGCAGTGGGTTTAAGCAAATTTTAAATTTATTATTTTTCAAAAAATACAGCATTGCTTCTAGGTAGAACTAATCTACTGATAACTACTTTGAATTTAGGCATGCTTTTAAAATCTATTTTTGTATCCAATTTATTTTACATTTCAGTTATAATCAACTCCAATGCATTAACATTAGTACATTTAAGTAAATGGTAAAAATAGGAATTATGCTACCTCTCTAGAAGTGAACAAGGCATGAAAAAGGCAATATTTTCTCTTACATTTCACACTCAACATGATGTTTACAGAAATTAAAAGTAACTCCCCTAACACATAGCATTTGTTTCAACTGAAATCTACTAAATATGTGAGATGTAAAATAAATATTTATCAAGATGAGAGCTGTTACGTGTCTCATCGATAGAACTGTTCACTGATGAGTTTACAGCCAAATGGGATGTGGGGAGGTGTAGGTTGGTCAGAGACCTGGAAGGGTCCGTCTCCCTCCATCTCTCCTTGATCTCTCTCTCTCTCTCTCTGCTTGCTGCAGCCATACCATGAGCCGTTTTTCCTCTCCATGCCCCTCTGCAGTTGTCTCCTACCTCAGAACCAGCTGAGACCAAGCTGATTTCAAATGAACCTCTCTTTTCTTAAACTGTGGCTGCCTGGTACTGTGTCTCAGTGATGACAAAGTGACTAAGAGAATAACCTTCAAAGGCTGTTATGTACACTGGAATTTATTTTTGCTTGAGGCTTTGAAAAGCTGAGGGAGGAATTCTGTGTTACTTTGGGAACATTCTTTTATGTAAATAATGCCCCAAGGAAAGTTAAAGTCTGTTTGTAGACCATCTGTTGAAGAGTGGTGATGTTTCAAAGGAAGCTGAGATTTTGCGACTCTTATCAATGAGCAGAAGCCACTAAAAGAGAAAGACCTGAAAATGAAATACCAGGAGCTTCAAACAGATCAGCTGAATATACTGTGTTATTGATTTTTCAAACTACTTTTACTATCGTTTTGGTCAGTTTATAGGGTATTCTTAAACTCTCCTTTTGCTAATACTATAAAAATTCACTTCAAGAGCATGATAGAAAGTCAGTAATACTTTAAGACTTTTATCACATTAGTAACTTTCTTATGATATTAGAAATTCAATAAAGGACAGAAAAGTCACTGATCCTATAGCTAAATTGCTAATATAATGCAGCACTTAACACTCTGACATGAAATATGCATTTTACTCTGATGTTTTAAAGCTTTCAATTTTTCTTCTTTAGTCCTTTGAGGGACTTTTCTTTTGGCATTTTTTACAACAAATATACAATAATATATAAAAGCTTACAAATAATAAAATAGCAGGCACTGACTCTTCAAAGAAAAATAAAAGGCCATCTAAGAAATGATAACGCATCTGGACTCAAAGCATTGAGAACTCATTATTGCACTATAACACATCAAAAAACCCCACAAAGAATCTAGCAAAATAATGCAACCCAAATTTTGCTAGAAGAACATCTAAGACAGGAAGTATTTACTAATTAAGAATTGACTACAGTGTTCTGACAAATAATTTAAGGAATTACACAACAGAGTTGATGTTCTGAACACACACCACAATACTCAGTACTCATACTTTTTGCCTATTAGAAAAATGCGTGCTTAATACACAAATTCCATCTGGAATGACAAACTCTTTTTCATTCCTACTAAATGATCAATATTTTACTAAGTGTCTCATATGCCAAGTTGCACACAAGAAATGTGACCTATGATAATAAACTATGTTACATTCCATATTTCCAGTTTCCAAAACTATCAATAAGTGTCACCTATGTTGATTCATTCTTTCATCTATGAAATATCTATGGAGTATTTACTGTGCATGTTCAGCTATGAAAATTTCAATATGTATTGATATATAGTGCTAAATAAGACATATTAAATGTGTTAAACTTAATTACTTATTTCAACTATTTTCTACGAAATCTGTAGAACAAATTTTTGAAAAGAAAAGATCATTTGATGTGACCACAAGTAATGGTTTCAGTGGTATGTTCACTGAAGACCGCTCCAGAAAGGCGCCATTTGAATGGACACTTGAAAAAATGAGGAAACGCCATTTAAAAAGTGGAAGAAAATCAAACTTAAAATGAAATGAAAACTTTGAAACTAGGTTATTTTGCTAGCAAGATTTACTATATAATGGTACGCCAATACTTTTCTAGGTTCAAAGTAGATTAAACTCACCTGTTTATCAGAGCTTTTCGCACGGACCACTTATACCATGATAGTTAATACAAAAAGGTGTAACAGTAGTGCTTTCTACCTAAATATTTGAAGGCTGCTGTCAGCAAGAAGGACGCTGCTAACTCAGTAATCTCAGGCCATGGAAACAACAGAGATTGCTGAATTCAGAGCATGGAGGAAGAGAGAGACATAGTTGAAAGTTGGTGGTGTAGACAGGGTTTACAAAGGAAAGGATTTAATACAGGACATATAATTTATAGGATTATTTTATAATAGTCACCCAAGGAGTCAAATGCAAAACAGTGCAGGAGATCTGCCCATGCACTAGAGACCCAGAGAATCCATCTGAAAGCCTAGATCCCATGGCAAGGTCTCATGCAAGTCTGTTTCAAGGATCTGCACTGAGAAGGCCCAAAGTCCAGTGGTGGAATCTAGAAAGTCTGCACCAGTGGGATGAAGGATCTGTGCCAGCAGGCTGAGCGGTCTGCACTGGAGCCAAGAAGGGGCACTCTAGGTAAGGACCAGAGCTCTCCCCTCAAAAAACCGCAGCCATCCTCAGTGACAGCAAGAACCTGAGCTACTCTGATAATGAAAACCTCTGAGTTCATGTCAGGAAAGCCAGTGTGATGAGTTTCTTCAGGGGATTCAACAGCCCACCGTCTTCCCCTCCAGTTCTCTTCTTACACTGTTGGCAACAATACTCACGGGGGCCTTCCATGCCCAGCATTCAGTTCAGCTGGGTGTTAAAGCATTAGTTAATCCACAACAGTCATTTATAAGCCTTTAAACCCAACAGTTCTTATTTTACCCGTGAAAATTGGATAAACTTGTCCCATTTTAGCAAAAGATTGCAGTTAACTCTCAGGAGAGGACAGAGTAAAAGCAGAATCTCTTGGTAATACCAAGTATCGCAGAGGCAGGGCTAAAGGGTTGGACCAAAACGAATGAGGGAAACAGAACCTACAGAAAGAACAGCGAAAGAAAATGCAGGTCAGTAGCAAAAGTTTGACACTACTTAGGCCAAAAATAATGTTTTGTTCAAGTAAAATGCATAGAAAACCATGTATCTAGAATAGACTAAAACTTTATTTCAAATTTTAAATTAATATGTTGCTGCCACAAAATTTCTTTCAAGAACCAATAGATACTATGCTCCATAAAAAAGAAGCAGGAAGCATGAAATTAATTAGACAAACAATGAAGCAATAACAGGATAAATAGAAAAATAAAAGATGGGACAGTATCTACAGCAAATGATTAGGGAGAAATTTATCAGCAAAATTGAGTTATTAGTTAGTGATGGGCTACTTCTTAAACTCTAAAACTGACTAACCAAGAATGACTTTCGCTAGGTGCAGGTCTCTAAGTGAAAGGATAATATTGTAAATTATAAGATTCTTAAACTTAAAAACTATGATTACATATCTTTAATAGGAAGTGGAAATAAAATAATAAATGCTATATAATCTGACAGGTCCTATTATTTTTCATTAAGAACATTAAGAATATTTTTCAAAAAGAAAAGAATACTAAATTTATGTGATGAGTGTATTTAAGAATATCTTGGGAAATAATTTTAAAATAGACTATAAAGAAAATCTCATACAGTTAAAATTTGGATTATACATCATTTAAAATATATTAAAACCAATACAAGAATACACAGTAAAATAACAGAACAATAAAGAAAATCTAGCAAAATATCCAAGCACTTAATTTGATATATAATATAAAAACATTAATATAAAAAGTTAAAGAAATAAAATAGTGCTATGCTAATTAATGAAATAAAATGGGTTTGCTGGCTATGTTTGGGTAACAATTTCACATAATGTTTCTGATATTCATATACTTTATACAAAGAATATTGTACATACACAATATCAGATATTTTAACCAAAAAATAAAAGTCAAAGGAATGTTGAACAGTTTTTTAATATGTTAAACAATATATACAGGAAATGTAGTAAAAGCAATGTTAGAATAAATATATGAGATTTCATCATTAGTAGAAAACACTTGGTATTCTTGAGGACAAGCAAATTTGTGAGAAAATACATGTTAGTTGTGTATTAACACAAATAATGTAGATATATGAAAATAAGTATTATATGAAAAAAAGTGAAAATTATGTATTATTAAAATTATAAATATAAAACATGGGTAATCTTTCAGACAAGTCAGGGATAGGCCAAATATATAAAAATGCATTAGCCTTTTAAAAATCAAAGATGTGTATTATAATTTCTGGATGGTACAAAAGCAATTAAAGAGAGAAAAGTAAGAGTCACAATCTTAAAGAAATAATGAAAAATTTAAAAGTAAGCATCAAAAGTAAATAGTAAAATAACAAATTGAAATTTAAATATAATTAATCATGGGATCTAATGTAAGTTATTTCTTCTTCATTTAAAATACAAAGATTATGGCACTAGAAAAATTATTTATACTTTTGAAGGATATAGATTCGAGGAAGCAGAAGTGTTACATAAGAAAAAAAGTAAAAGAGAAATCAGCATTATGTAATGTTGATTTTTTTTTGTGTGTGTGGTACTGAGGATCGAACTCAGGACCTTGCGCTTGCTAGGCAGGCGCTTATTCCAGTGAGCTATATCCCCAGCCCCCAAAATCAGCATTAGGTAAAGGAAAGTTTGAAAACAGTATCTATAAGCTAAAAAACCACAACTATGACAAGGCTACTTTGAAATGACAGAATTTGATGGGAAAAATGAGACAAATGGAGGGCTCTTTAAACACCATAGATCTTGGACCTTCCCAGAAATAAAGAACCATAAAAGCCTGGTAATCAGGGATTTTACACCACTTTCTTTGCCTTTTATAAAAATAATTCAACTGAACAACAGCATTGTATTTTACACTGCCATTTTTTACCTATCGCTTGCCATTTCCTGGGTTACACTGGACCCAAATAGTAATGCAGTAGAAGGCAAATTGTCAGCCATAGGAGTGAGGCCCCTGATGCTCCAGCTTGCTACTTGTGGGGACTATGGAGAGTGAGAAGAAGAGGAATGGGGTCCTTCAGAGGCAGCCCCACAAATGCCTACAGACACATTGTCTCCCCAGGGCATCCTCCATGAGAGTCTATTGCACTAGGAGTCCTCTGGCAAAGTGGCCTCGGTGCCTTTCCTTAGACTTCTCCATAGCCTGGGACTCAATGTAACTCCCTAAAGACCATGGTGCAGCCACAAGGGCTCTAACTAGCCAGGGAGTAAACAGTATTCACATTTATCCTCAGGCTATAGACTCTGTTAATCACTTTAAGGTGGTAGCGATAGAAACTACTTTTTCAACATTTATGGGAAAAAACAAAGGGACAAAGAAAACCTGAGAAAGTTATGAGTGCAAAGATGGAGACCGATAATTATAAACTCTAGCTCTGATCTTACATACTCACAGCCAGTAGTGCTGGCCCTCACTCACTGCTACGTTTGTTCCACTCCAGCCCTCACACATGCTCACAAATGACCTCCGTTTCTGTTAGAAGCAATAGAGAAAGGATCTTACCTGATTTAGAAGAGAAGACAGTAGGCCCATATGGTCCCTGAAAGCAGAAGGTTTAGCTCTTATCCATGAAGGTGAGACTTCCTGTTGTCTTTCAACTCAGTTGTAAAAGAAAATGTCAGACAAATATGGCCAAACCTCATGACTGACCCACAGGATGAACCAAAATGGCTGCCCACCACGGCAAAGGTAGACTGGGAAGGTGCCCTGAGGTCCTAAGAAATACGGCCCTGAGAAAGAAACTCACTGAGGATAACTGAGAGTAAAAAATAAAAAAAACTTTTTCTGAAAGTACAGATGAGTCTGAGCACAACAAATGCGGGTAGGATAGGATAGGCAGCTATTCAAGCAAGAAACTAAGTTATATATAGTTATTTCACCCACAAGAATAAGAAAGCTGAATAAAGTATCTAGCAGAACAAAATTATGAGGCCAAAGATACACAAAACACTAGGTCTCACATACTTAGAACCTGCACGGTTTGCAGAAACCCTCTTGGCCCAGCAGAGCCTAAAAAGATCTGTTCCACAAATGGGTACAAATCAGATACGGTGACAGCCTTCAATCTACATACACATGGAGTGACAGAAACCTTCTGTGAAAACCGGCTACGTGCTTCCCCTGCTCCCTTGTACATGATGGGACACATCCCAAAGCCATGAAAACATTTCCTGTGCTCCCAAACTCCCACTCATTTTTACTGCCTTCCTGTTCCCTGCAGCTTCCTGACAAGCAACTTCAGAAAAGAAAATGAAAAACTTTGAGCAGCACAACAGATGCAAGCCCATAGGAGAGAAGGGACACAAAAGCAAATGAGGCCTTCCCGGGCAAGAGAGAAGGGCAGAGAAGAGCAAAGCAGTCAGTTCCTGCTGGAGCTGAGTGCGCAGACCTGTGAGAGAAAGGGAAAAAGCTAGTCCCGCAGTCTGACATCCTGGCTGGCTTGGCTAAAATATCATCAGGGTTCTGGGGTGGTGTGGGCTCGTTCTAGACATTTTTTCCAGGTTCTTGTTATCCCACACGAACAACTGGCCAAACTAGGTACAAACAGAGTGATGTTTCTCATTTATTAAAGATAGGAAACAAAAACAGCTACGTAGAGTGAGTTGAGCGGGAGAACACAACAATCGTCAGGCTTATGGCTGCTGCCTTTCATCTGCCCCCTTCTAACGTCAGATTTAGGAGAAACTTGCTTGATTTTTTGCCAGAAGAACTGAAGATAGCATTTTCTGATTTGTCCCAGGTTCAAGGCTTAGAACTGATTTTCTGTGATGTTACTGGACTGCCATGATTGACAGCTCACACCTACTTGCCCAGATGACCGGCCATGCCCTAATCTCTTGCTTCACATTCGCTACTCACGCATTTTAATTTTTCTAGTAGCAGCAATAATGTAGAACTTGAAGCACTTGCTAAGCTATATGATAAATATAAATAAGGGTCTATCCAGAGAATAGTTCTACTTCATAGAATTAATAAACAAAGAGTCCCATAACTCAAAGTGAGTATAAGTTTTCATTAAGAAATTATATACATTTTTCTTATGAAAATATTTATAAATAGCCCCTGAATTCCCATAGAAAGTATATTTGGCTGATGAGAGAGCTCGGAAAGAATGCACATGTTCTCACTATTCTGTCTCTGACTTGCTGGTGTCAGGCAGCTTCTGAGGAAGCTTTGCAGAAATATCCCCAAGGCCCGGGAGTTGAAGTCCGGTCCATCCTGCCAAAAGATGGAAAATTACCTTTGCTATACATTAGACATATCTGAGGAGATATTCTTTCTACTCCAAGTTATCAGCCTGAATTTCAGAACAAATAAACTAGAAAGCCCGGAGGGACAACCAGGCATCAGCCTTTTTAAATGTTTCCTTGTTGGTGCCAGTGTGTAGTAAAGCTTGAGAACAGCTCTACTCAGCATTTCTGTTTTTCCCAATGCCTCTTGGTCTTCAGGTGCAATTGATTTGTGAAGACTCAGGCTTTTCACCGTGAGATCTTCCTAGAAAGACAGTTTTTGCTATAGTGAAGCAGTACACATTTGATGCTTCAGTTCATTAGTTATTTGAGTTTATTTTGAGTGAATTCTACTTTTAGGTCAATGTCTACACTTACATTTCAGAAAAATAAAATTGTTAACAGTCAATGCTGACTTACTTTCACCCCAAAGTGAAATATAATTCATCAAAACATTAAAAACCATGCTCAGATTTGACACCACATACATTATTCCCTGCCTTCTTCATTGACCCAAATGGCTATTGAACACAGTAAGCCCAAATTCCAGTTGGATTTTTCTAGTGATCTATGGGAACAAAACAGAAGGCATCTTGGTGAAGTCAGCATGTGTGCCTCCCACCACCGCTCGCAACTTCATTCTTCTCAGCTTTTCTTCATTTTAGAAATAATTCTGACAAAGCAATTACAGGCCAGCGGGCTCTCCCCCAGGAGCAAACTCCCCACTCACTCTCCTTGGTAGCCCCGCCCCTCTGCCTTTTTGCTTTTCCACATTTAGTGGCTTCATTAACTACCTTCATTCCACGTGCTGTAGTCTGTGTATCTCATTCCTCTTGTTTCTCTCATCCACTTTTGATCTTTCTCTTTTCTTCACACTGGACATGCTTCTTTGTTTATATAAATGATTAAAAGGGGAGTTGGAAAGCAAGAGTATTTTTTGGCTGTCTGTAACCAGCCAAACATAATGTGGAGTGCAAATGTATTACTACTAAGTCATTCTCTTAATGCTAGCTGGTACCGTTGGAAACGAGCAGACTTTATTTGGTTTTGTTTTGGGTATACATTCTTAGACAGGCACTCTTACTCATAGCTTCTTGGGTCAGCCTGTGACTTGGGTAGAAACAGAAGGGAAAAGGGTTCTAGCAGGAGACAAATAAAGACAGAGAGACCCTTAGGGTCTTTACAAAATGGGAAACGTCTAATAAAAAGAGGAGGATCTCACTTAACAATGTGAATGTGGAAAGATAGACACCTATGAAATTGTTAATTTTCATGGAAAATGTTTTAGCCAGTCTATCAAAGTTTCCTACAATTTAAAGTTTACCAAACTAGTTAATCTCAGTGTGACTATCAAATGGGGTCATGCTTATTTTCACCTCCAGTTTTTAAAAAAAAATCTGCATTGAACAATAACTCCACAATGATGGCTTTGTGATTATATTTGAATAGATACCTGGAAAGGAGACCTCAAACTCCAGGTAATACATAGAGTGGACTAATTGTGATTTTTTTCAGTAGAAAATGTTAAATAAACTAAAGTCAAGTAAATTAATGTCAGATTATGAGATTAATTCTCATAATCAATACCAAAGATAATCAAATGTGGATACTAGTTTAAATAATAAGGAAAGATGCCAGGCATGGTGGCATATGACTGCAATCTCAGCCCTTGGAAGGCTGAGGCAGGAGGATATTTGCTAGTTTGAGGCCAGCCTAGGCTTCAAAGTGAGCTCAAGGCCCACCTGAACTGCACAGCATGACCCTATCTCCAGAACGGCATAGTGGCATAGTGTCACCCTGTATCAAAAAGACAAAAAAAAAAAAAAAACCTAAAGTAAGATTTTCATAGTGCATTTTGCAATAGGAGAATCAGTTCAGTGTGAATGTTATTCAGCTTTGATATTTACAAGGATGATTAAAGAATTTCAAGACTGTAGAAAATAGAGAATGGGGTGTGAAGGGGCTCAGTAGAGGATAAGATTTGCAAAATGACAAAAGGACATTAGAAGAGATGATCCCTGGGAAACTTGATCTAGTGCTTCTTAAGGTTAAGGCCACACCCACTCAGACAGCCTAGGAGACAAGAAATCCAATCGCAAATATTGGGTGGGACAGACTGAACACTTTTGACAAGGGTGGAACAGACTGAACACTTTTGACAACCTTGACTTTTATCTGAAAGGTACTTTAAAGGAAGCAAAAGTCATTCTGAGGGTGCAGAGTTCTAGAAACCATTAGTGTTTTGTTCAAGGTGTTTTATAGTGTTTTATAAACCACCAAAGTTAGGTCTACCTGAAAATGGCCCCAAAGAACCTGCATATATGTTCAGGTAGACATTCTTTGTCATAAATCTGAGACAGAAAGGGAGGGGGAGGGACAGAGGCAGACAAAGAGGGACAAATTTCACTAATCCTTGGATCTAGCAGCTCATAGGGCTTTACCGACACTTATCCTTCTTCATCTTATGGCTACATTTCCCTCTGCTTTACCTTCTCTCCTAAGCAAAGAGACTGTTCTTAGAGACTTGCTTGGCACAAAGCTTTTCTCATCACCCGAGCAACTCCAGTGCACAAGTGTCCACCTCTATGGAGTCACTACATGGAAGGCAAATTTTTCTCAATCCTTTTAAGTAATTTTCCTTGTACCCAGTGATTGCACCAACATATATGAGATCACCTGAAGAATAGTAAATTTATTTTATACACATTTTTTCAGCAAGAAATGAAGAGCCATCAAAGTAGCAAAGTTGAACATTTTTTCAGAATCAAGCCAAGAGTATTATATTGTAAGCACAGGAGAATAAAAGGGCTGGTCTGGTTTAGCTGATTAAGTAGTCAATAGCTGGGAAAGTAAGGGTTGGCTTAAAAAGTGTGTACAGATTTCTCTTTGCCTTAGATTCCCTATTTTTTTTTTTTTTTTTTTTTTTTGGCGGTACTGGGGATCAAACTCAGGATCCTGCGCTTGCTAGGCAGGCGCTTATTCCACTGAGCTATTTCCCCAGCCCCTAGATTCCCTTTTTGATGATGAGAATGAAGCATTGCTTTTGTCTCAAGGAGAGCATTTACATGGCAGTCTTGTTTCCTTTTTTAAGAAACAGATTGAAGGTCAGATTGGCACTCTTACGCCTGCCACTTATCAAGTAGCAGCCTTAACTCTCGGGAGTCCACATGCAGAGTGTAAGATTTCTGGGCACATAGTCTTAATGTCTTCATCACTTGACCACAACGCTTAGGAGTGAGCAACTATCAGCTCTTTCTTGGTGCACGGAACCACCCGAGTGAAGGTTCTCTGAGTGACAGATGTGGTCTTCTCAACACCAGGATCCAGTTCATATCATGTGAACTGGAAGGGGATGAGTTGATAGCAGAAGGTAATTGTCTTTTTACTGAATAAAAGGGAGTGGGTGTCTTCCAGGTAACAAAAAATGTGAAGTAAGTCTCAAGAGCATAGCTTCTTTTTTATTATTATGCAAATTTTCTGTCATGAGGAAAAGACCACAAGAAACCCTGGTTAGAGGCAGCATAACTAAACTATGCACTTTGTGTAAAAATCATATTGCTATATTTTTAAAGACCATGAAGATAAAGAATTATTTTTTCCTAAGTAGTGTTCTGTAATTCCATGATTCATATTGTTTTTCAATCTTAAACCTAGATTTGGAAAGGTATTAGTCTATGATCTTAACTAATTGCTTTTCTAGACTTGAAAAGATATATTTATAAGTGACTAAGAAATCAAAATCCACATGACATCTGTTGCTCACAGCTAGAACATTACTCATTTACTTTTATTGTTCAAAATCATTTACATTTGATGTAAAGACAATTAACTACACACATCATGAAGGATAATCACATAATTAAATATTCTTCACAGTGCCAGAACACTTTAAAAACATTGCTGCAGGAAGTTGGTATCCTACGGTGAGGGGAGTTTTAACAAAGGAGTCCAAAAAGTGATTTAAATTTTATTTAAATGCCTTTTTTCAGCTGTGAAGACATGTTTAAGGTTAGGAAGAATATACTACAGTTTTACTTATAATGCCAATATTGTTTTTAAATATTTCATCTTCTATTTTTAGACTGTGGTTACAACATCTCTATTTTTGTTGAAATCTTAATGTTTTGCAAAAAGAAGGCAATACATAAATAACAAACATGAATTATACCATTGCAAATGCTTTATTGGTGAAAAATTTGGAGGAAATGACATTCAGATTTAGTTTACAACCTACATGTAAGGAAAGACATTTTTTTATTTTATTGTAGTCTTTTTGAAACAGGATCCCACCATGCGGTCAAGGCTGGCCTTGAACTCACTTTGTATCCCAGCCTGGTCTCAAACTTGCAACGATCCTCCTGCCTCAGCTTCCCACGTACTGGGATTACAGGCATACACCACCCCAAGAAAGACCCTTTGGAGGAACGTTTTGAGACTGACTGAAGTAGCTGTAGAAGGTTTGGGCAGGTGTTGTGATGGGACTTGTGTCAGTCAGCTCTTTGGACCACATACCTGATGTACACAGGTTAAAAGAGGAAGGGCTCGTTTTTAGACATGGTTTCAGATTGAGTCCGTGGTCGGGTGGCTGCTGTACAGGAGAGTCATGGTGGAAGGGCGCTGTGGAGCAAAGGTGCTCATACGGCAGCGGCCGGCAAGCAGAGCAGCTTCTCACGAGATTCCAGTGACCGGCTCGAGCACAAATGCCACAATCTCCTGACTCATGAGACCCACTTAGAAGTGGGCCTTGCTCATCCAATGGGCAATTCTCAAGCCAGGTAACCTGACAACCCAACTGAACAGTCACAGTGCTTGAAGAAAAAGTCTTAGAGGAAGAGACAGATAATTTTATAAGCATCAATTCTTAAAAAAATTGAAAGCATCTAAATAAGTTTTCTGCCATCTACTCAGAATGTTTTTACATGTATGTAAATATTCTCGTTCAGTTTTTATACCTATGTTTAGAGATAGTGACCGCATAGTATATACTGACAGCAATGACTCTTGGCATGTTCATAAGACCATGCATGGAAATTGCAGTCAAGTTAGCACTTTTCTCTTTCTGAAGTCCTATTCTTTCCTAATGGGACTTATTTCTAAACATTTAATCATATCCCATAATATTTTTCTCTGCTTCTCATGTAAGACCATTGCATCATATTTCACTTAAGCGGGCCTCAATAAATCTCATAACAGAAGACTGAGAGGTTTCAAAAAGATTTTTAAAATCATTGCTATCATTAACATTTAATTCATAGGGAAATATCAAACTTTCATCTCTCCTTCCCAAAGTTGTTATACAACAAAACACAAAAATAAAAGACTGACAAAACATGAAATACACATTACTTTAAATTATTTATAAATAATAAAGATATTTGTTCAATCCCATGCCAAACCGCAGGTTGTCACTTTAAGGAGTTACCTTCCAATAACTCCACAATAAATTGAAAATGATTGATTCCACATTTTAGCTATTACAAATTGTGCTGCTATAAACATGGGTGCACATATGTCAGAGTGATATGATGTTTTCAGATCTTCTGGGAAAATACCCAGAAGAGGAATAGCTGGTTTAAATGGAACCTCTAGACCTCGTTTGCGGAGAAATCTCCAAACGGCTCTCCACAGTGGTTGCACCAGTCTGCATTCCCACCAGCAGTGTAATAGAGTCCCTATTTCTCCACAGCCTCGCCAGCATCTGTTATTGGATGACTTTTTCATACTGGCCAGTCTTACTGGGGTGAGATGAAATCTCGATGTTGTTTTTATTTGCATTTCTCGAATGACT